>OLKM01001352.1:69954-144663 GCA_900291075.1 Melanogrammus aeglefinus | reverse complement strand
ATATCTGTATATGTTCACACTTTGCACTCAATATCTATTCTGTAAAATTTTAATTGTTCACTGTTGCTTACATATTATCTTATTTATCTTACAATGTCCGTTCGTTTTGATTTTGAGGTTGTTTATTATTTCGGTTTCTGATTATGTACAATAAAAATATGACACTTTCATGTAAAGGGGCCAGGCAACTTGTTTTCTGGATTAATTTGCTTTGTGGAGCATATTTATTGGTGCGCTATTCATGGCATACTATTGATATAATTATAAATATATTTTTAATGATCATTGTTGCTTTTTACTTATCCATCAAGTTCATGCTGAACAACTTTTCCAAAACAACAGTATGCTTAAAAGTAGAATTATTATCTATCCATTAATACACAGGATTCTTATTTTATACATTTTCCTCAAAAGATTATTTATTTCCACATTTTTCCAAAAAAAGTGATTAAAGTACGTCTTGTACACATGCTGTCAGAAAGAGAACTATAAGAGTATACTTCTAAACTCAAATAAGGGATTGGTTTGTTCGCGCTAGCGTGGGGATTCGAACCACACGCATCTGGCGGGAGAGACGGCTCCTGCTCGACAACAAGAGTTTTCCCGCCCGATCTGTGCATTTTCTTTCTACGCTTCCTGAATGGCTAGTCAAAGCGTTCTATCGGCTATGACGACGGCTTGGACCACCCGCTAGGTGAGGCGACGTAGATAAACCAGATAACTACGGAAAACTGAGGATCTCTAATGCCACATTAGCCAGGACATATATTCTGTATTATCTGCTACAAATAGCAACTAGTTCTGTATGTACACATTCAATGTTGTGTCAATTACGTTTTGGCCACGCGTTAGAAATTGTGCCGCTGTTCCGCGTTCGGTTTGGGACCGTAAAGGAGGAGTCTATTATCGATAAGATTATTATCTCTTTATATTCTGTGTCCACTCCACCATGAGCCAAGGTAACGAAATTTCGTTGCACTGGTGCACCGTGCACTTATTGAATGGCAATAAAACAGGTCTAAGTCTAAGTCTAACAAATCTTTTCATGGTTAACAATAATGTTGCATGAAAGCGTGTTGATCTGCATCTTAAACTAGGAAGTCGTGACATTTTTCAAGTAGTAGGGCCAAATCAAAAGAAAGATATTTCTAGCGTGTAAGTAACTACAGTGTGACTCTCATTGAATGAATTGGTTGTGAATAACTTGCATTTCTATGCCATAAGAAATTTCATCTCCTGATCACGATATGTGTTCCTTAGTCTGGTCTACAAGGGGCCACTGAAAGCTTGCAGAGCGTTTCTAAAAACAAAGGAGATATTTTTACGTCATATCAATACAGACCCGAGACTCAGGGAGAGCGCAAATGCATTTTACCAAACACAGCGGGAGCTATGCTTTAAGTTAGTGTGCGGCTCCTGCAGGGACCATGTCTGTCTAAAAAAATTAGACCATCTAATAGAGAGAGACACCACACAACACGACACCACACACCACACACACACACACACACACACACACACACACACACACACACAACACACACCACATACACACACACGTATATATATATATTATAATATATATAGTATATATAATATATATACTATAATATATAATATATATAATAATATATATATATATATAATTATGATTATATATTATATAATAATGGAAGCGCTCTATGTAACAACTCCACTACTTCCTGGACTTAGTGCTGCTCTTTTAATTTTCCTGTCTTACATTAACTGGGACAAAACTGATTAATCAGCAGTGTTGGTCTGAGTAGTCACAAATGGGTCAGCCACACACTGGATTAATCAGTTTATCCCAATTAATGTAAGACAGGAAATAACAGGCAGCAGCATTAAGTTCAGGAAGTAGTGGAGCTGTGCAAAGAGCCATTGGGATGGGGTGAATTGGACTTCCGCCACGGTAGGGGGCAGTCTCGGTAAGGGTAGCTTTCAGGATCATTGCAATCAGGGAAATAGCAGAGAGGCGTAGTGTTGGTATAAACCAGTTTGGTAAATATCTAATAGGTTATGCACAAGTTGTGGTATATAGATGTTTTGGGTGGATGGTCTTATTTAGTGTCATGTTGTATTTCTGTATTCACACAAATTGTACCTTTTCTGTTAAGATTATGTAAGGGATTGGGTAGCTTTAGCTAACAGATGTTCCCAATCGACTAATGGTCTTGGCCCATACAGCTGAATTTGGTCTAACTTCATTTCGCTATTCTAAGGGTGCCTCATTTTGGGTGTTAGGGGCTGAAGGGTGGTGCTGCTTAATGGGAAGGCCAGTCGACGAGAGTACATATGTTTTTGGTTCTAGGATATGCGGTAATGCTACCGTGTAGGTATATGCTTGGCTGAGCTGGTGCAGTCATTTTCTTCTTTCTTGTTCTTTTCGGAAAGTTTGCTGTATTATTTTGTGAATGTTTTTTGGACAATTGAACTTCCACTTTTTCTTTTGTCTTTGAGACCAATTGCCGCTCATTTTTTTCACACACTCTCGGGAATCTGGCTGGTTGGCCGTATCCCAGATAGTAGCGTGGGGCGACACCACGGCCGGTCCCTCAACACCACACACATCACCATCACACAGACACACCACACATCTGTCAGAAAAATACACAATTGCATGAATTTATTACGTTTGTAATTACACAACAGACTCTCATAATGAATAACGGAAAATGACTTTCTTCTCAGGAAGGATTACCGTATATCAGGAATGTTGTCTGTAGTCAAGACAGCTCTGAGGCCAACCTGAGCAAATCAATTCAATTTTATTTGTATAGCCCTTAATCACCAATTACAGTTCTCAAAGGGCCTTAAAACAGGCCACAAATATTACGACAAAGCCCCCACACAAGGGCCAAGAAAAAACACTCCTTGAAATTAGCAAAGAAGAAATCTTGAGAGAAACGCATACGTTGGGGCGAGGAATGGGGATCCCTCTTCTTCCAGGGGAGATGGTCAAGAAGTGCAATGGGTGAGATAGCCATAATCTGAGACAATACATAGTCATACGATGCACATCATATATTAAAATGGGTGATGGGTGTTTAGGCGGTTATACTTATGCAGGAGAGTTCAGGGCATCCAGTCCAGTCACCGCAACACGCTAGAACAAAAGAAATGGTGGTGAATTAGAACGGAAAAAGTAACATAGTGGAAATGTTATAGGGCTACTGTTAATACAAAAGCACAAGCAAACAGTAGTCTTTCACTTCTCAATTCTTTCGTTTTACACACTCCTATGTTCCAAATGCAGATTGTAGAGGTGGCGGTTTTTGAGCTTTCCTTTGAAATAGCTCCACAGGCAGTCAGCTTCCTGATCAGCCTCCCTGATGTACAGCCTTATTCCATAGAAAGGGAGCTCGATAGCAAACGCTCTCTTCTGTACCAGCTGATTTCTTTTTAACCTTTGGCAGTGAACTGAAGGGCTAGCTCCCAAAGACCCGGACGGACGGGAGAAGGACTATAAGTAATGATCAGGTCCTTCAGGTAGGATCGAGATAATCCATGCAAGGCTATATAGGTTAGCATAGTCCGATCTGAAAGTTATTGGGAGCCAGTGCAGAGAGGCGAGAATAGGTGTGATATGATCAAACCTTCTCGTTCTGGACAGCAGTCTAGCTGCAGCATTCTGTACAAGCTGTAGAATTTTTGTGGTAGAGTTCGGTAATGCCGAGAACAGTGCATTGCAATAATCCAGTCTTGACGAAACAAATGCATCAGTGTCTCTGCATCCGCTGCAGATAACATTGGTCTGATTCTTGCAACGTTTCTCAGATGGAGAAAGGCAATTCTAGTTATACTTCTAACATGTTGGTCAAAGCACAGTTGAGGGGGTCAAACAGGACAACCAAGATTTTTGACAGACGCACTCTGTGGGGATGGCGAGGCCATCCAACCACAGTGAGCACATCCTCAAAACTCTTCAGGTCCCGCTTCGAGCCGATAATTATTCAGCTCTGTCTTCCCGGTGTTAAGCTGTAGGAAGTTTTGTGACATCCAGCCCTTCACCTCAGCCAGAAAGGACTCAACCCTCTGGATCTGGGCCGAGTCCCCGGAATCTACAGGAATGAAGAGCTGGGTGTCATCCACGTAGCAGTGGAAACTAATTCCAGAAGCTGCGGATAACGTCGCCCAAAGGAAGCATGTAGATTGCAATAAGTAATGGACCAAGGACTGACCCTTGTGGTATGCCAAAGCGTAATTTAAAGTGCTTTGATTCTGAACCCTCATGAAGCACAAATTGGGTTCTATCTGTGAGGTACGATTCAAGCCAACCGAGAGCTTAGGTCCAGCTGCACAAGCATTGAGCTTGTATTTTTATCCAAAGCAACAAGGATGTCATTTACAACTCTTGTAACAGCAATTTCAGTCGAGTGGAAATTCCTGAACCCCGTCAGATAATCGACGATTTGCTTTGTCCTTTCCTGTACCTTGGACAGGAAGGGTAGGTTCGATATAGGTCGATAGTTCCTGACTAGTTCAGGCTCTAGGCCAGGCTTTTTGAGTAGTGGTTTTATCACCGCAGCCTTGAAATTGGAGGGAACAATTCCTGTTGAAAGCGAGAGATTCATAAGCGAGAGGATTGCAGGCCCCACCGTGGGAAGAAGTTCCTTAAGAACCCTGGAAGGGAGAGAATCCAACATAAAGTTCCTCATCCTACCGGGCAGGACCCCATCCTGCCCCGCAGGATGTGTAGGACAAGCCGCATGACAAGCATCAATTTCCTTTCTAATTCATTGAATCTTATTCTCAAAGAAATCCATGAATTCACCTGCCACGATCGAGGAGCCTGTGGTCTGAGTCTGTTTCTGAGTCAGACTCTTCACCGTGTCAAAAAGAAACTTGGGATTGTTTCTATTCAAGTTGATGATACTGGAAAAGTAGGCCGTGTTTCTGGCAATAGTCAGTGCACCCTTATAGGTGAGCAGATTGTTGTGCCATGCAAGATGAAAGACCTCAAATTTAGTCGAGCGCCATTTGCGTTCAAGGATCCTGCAGCTTCGCTTCAGAGTGAGCGTTTCTGCATTAAACCAGGGAGCTGGTTTCTTCAATGTTCGTTTTTTAATTATGAGCGGAGCAACTGAATCAATGGCAGCAGACAAGGCAGGTGTTGAGGTCAACAGTAAGGCACACCACAGAACCACTATAGTTACAAAGAGGTACAAGTGAACCGGGTCACTTATCTGCCATAGCTGTAATAGTTGCAGGTGTGATGCGGCGATAGCTGAAAGTAGCTTGCTGATTGTCGCAGGGGCAGGATACCGCCACCTGGAAAATGAGCAAAAAGTGGTCTGATAAAGCTGAGGTATAGGAAGAGGCCACTAGCTGTGAAATGTCTACACTGCGGGTCAAAACGAGATCCAGCGTGTTTCCACCGATGTGGGTTGGGTGCTGGACGAGCTGTTTGAAGCCAAGCGTATCTGTAATGGACAGAAAAGCCCTGCGCGAGGCATCAGATGGGTTTATTCACATGAATGTTGAAATCCCCAATAAGCAAAATATTGTCTGAATATGTAGCCAGATCAGCTGCAAAATCAGAAAACTCATCAACAAAAAGTCAATACGGTCCTGGGGGACGGTATACAGATAAAACGAAACGAGTTTGGAAGCCGTTTCGCTTCTCGGGGAGTTGAGGTGCAGAACGCAAGCATCTCAAAGGATCTGAATATATATCTATTCTTTGGCTTTAAATTAAGCTTAGAATTAGATATCAGGGCTACTCCACCACCTTTCTTAACTTCTCTAGATATTTGGGTGCTAACGTAATTGGGTGGTTGTTTAGGGCTAGAAACTCACCTGGTTTTAACCAGTTTTCACAAAGGCCCAGTATGTCGATCTTATTATCAATAATTAGATCATGGACCAAGAGCGCCTTAGATGAAAGTGACCTTATGTTCATGAACTCTATTCTGAGTGCTTCCATTTTATTATTTTCAGAGGAAGTCCGGTTAACACTCAGCTCTGAAGCGGTAATGGGGATGCCGCGGTTTCGACATACTGGTCGCGGCCCTCGCCTTCGGGTTTTACACCTCGAGACAGCACGAGGCCGCACCACCGTACATATAGGTACAGCGTTATTTTCAGAGGGAGTCTGGTTAACACTCAGCTAACCCATCTGCTGTTCTAGACTCTGCAACGTAAACTATCATGTTGCTAGCAGGTTTGCTAAACTCCTGCAACCCAGCGTGCTGTGGGTGGACACAATGTAAACAAGCTTGCTTAAGACATCTATCTATATTTTTTGACATAATTGAGGCGCCTAACCCAGTAGGGTGTAGGCCGTCTACTAATTTGATCCTCTGTGGTATGGTCTGCTCGGGCTAGGTAAGACTTGGAGAGTGGTAAATTTTCAACACATGGTTTATTCTAACGGAGACACAATGTAAACAACCTTGCCTTCAAGAGGTGGTTCATGAAGCATCTCTCGAACACAAGTAAGAATTCATCTTATATTGGAAGTGGACGGAATGGTACAAAACGCCCACAGTTCTTAATTTAAAAACGTTTGGTCTGTCTTGACTTTGTTGGAAATGGCGAAGCGGCCATGTTTGTAGTCTTTAACTTCTCTGCAAAATCCTAAAAACTTATCTGTCCATTATGTGCAGAAGAAACCATTCATCACTGTTGTTAGCTTGAAACAAGTCATCAGAAGTAGCGTAGACTCAAATAATTGACATGTCTAACTGTGACAAGGACGTAGTCGTGCATACTCTACAGTACACACTTTGCATCGCGGGATAAAAGACCCGAGTCTCAATGTGGTCATGTGACGTGTCAACACGTCCGACAGTATTGTACTGTAAGTTTCATAGCAACCGCTTCACAATGTAGGCCGTTTTCCACAGGCACTTTGTTGATAGATCTGCCAGATGTGTTATTATTAGATCTGTTGCTACCTTGATTCTTTGCATTGCCTTGCATCGTTTCCTTTTTTATTTTATCTGATTTGAGAGTGTGAGATCATTTTAGAGAATCTGTGTCTTTGTTTGTGTGATTGTGTGATTGTGTGATTGTGTGTGTGTGTGTGTGTGTGTGGTGTGTGTGAGAGAGAGAGAGAGAGAGAGAGAGAGAGAGAGAGAGAGAGAGAGAGAGAGAGAGAGAGAGAGAGAGAGAGAGAGAGAGAGAGAGAGAGAGAGAGAGAGAGAGAGAGAGAGAGAGAGAGAGAGAGAGAGAGAGAGAGAGAGAGAGAGAGAGAGAGAGCGCTTTGTGCTTCATAAACTAAACCACTTCCTGTGTGGGGCACTAAATATGAGCTTGTATTGCTGTGTGGAACACATGCAATGGAAAACATTTCAAGAGAAAGTTTCCTCTGATAAGAAAAATTCCCCTGGATCAATAGAAAAGAACTATGACTACACCGTAACTTAAAATAATAACAACTCACATTGAAGGCTTTGCTTTTTATTATAATGTCCACAAGTTGTGACAAGCTAGACGTCATCATGTAATGCACGGTATACATTATGCATTTCTTTCAAATTTCGGCTATATTTTTTTAGATAGATTGCCGTGAATCTAACAATATTTACAATGTGTAGTATTTGCTACCCTGGCCTCAAAGGCCTCCCTGGACCAGTCATACTGCATTTCCGCCGCCCCGCAGCGTTTAGATACAGGATCCTGAGCACGTTTCGGTGTTGAGTTTCCACTGCAGAACAGAGCACTGTGGCTCCAGCACCTCGGCTGGCTTATGCTACGGCTCGCTGCGCAACTTCACGCCAGGGCTGAACCTTGGCATCTTGGCCCAGACCGGGCAAATGTTTTGTCTGCTTGCAAAGGCGTGCCATGGCGGTAGGTTTCTTTTGGGTCTGCTAGTACCCCGCCCTGAAGGGGGGGCCTTGGGTGACCACAACCCAACAAACAAGACATGGGTCAAAGAGTATAGTTTGTGCTGGGACAATATGCGACACGTTACAGCTGCAGAAAGCTAGTCTAACAATGTTTTATTTATGTCTAATTCAAAACGTACACATTCTCGCACGTCGCTTCAGGGCGTGCCTGTGTGTGACACTGAATAAACGTAAAGCTGTATGGCTTTGTTACTTTGTTGTGGGTCGCAGTATTTGACGTTGGGTGCGGTGTAGCAGGCAGCAAAAGTGGTGAGACATTAACCTGCGTTTGAACTACAGGTGTGTGTTTTAAAAGCCATCAAATACTGCACCCAGGATCACACCCTGTCCTGCGGTACATCGTGTCGATGTGCGGGACGAGGGACAGCATTGAGGTCCCACATCAAGGGGGACACCTGCCCACCTCGTCATACTCTCGATAAACCAAACGAAGGTTACAGCACACTGCCGTAGAGCAGGTTTCACCAGGGGGAGCGAGCTAAAACACTTCCGATTATTTGTTCTGTTTGTCGTCCTTGTTCCTTGTGGCGCATTCGGCCCGCCGGGAAAACGCCAAGACTTCCGGATGGTCGTTCAAGCCCTGCTCTGTGCGGTGTGAAAACACAACCACACAACCGGAAGCGGCCCTTGTCATCGTGGGCCGCCGTGATCCCAGCCGGGGATCAGAGGATCCCTCCGAGTGTTGGTAGGCCGAGACTCGGCCATCCGTTTCCCCGCTAACACCGCGCCTCAAGCCAGCCCTCTCCCTCCTCTCCCTCCTCTCCCCCCTCTCCCTCCTCTCCCTCCTCTCCCTCCGCTTCCTCCCCACTCTCCCTCTCCGCCGCCGGCCCCCAGCCGCCGTTCCGGACCGGCCAGACACTGTCGGCGCCCCAGGTCGGCGGCTGGCTCGTCCCGGGCCATCCCTCGTCCCTTCCTCGCTCCTCCGTCTCCATGGCGATCTGATGGCTGTTGAGGTAGATGCTGCTGTGGGAGGGGCCGGGGCTACTGCCCCCCCCAGAGGAGAGCCGGCCTTCCTCTGCCTCCCCGGGGGGCCGGAGCAGGGTGGCCTGGATGTCCGGTCGGGGGTCCCCGGTGGGCCCCGTGTGCACGCCGTTCTTCTTCTTCTTGTGGCCCCGCTTGGTCACCTTGAGGTCCAGCGAGGCGTAGTTCACGTGGGACTCTGGGGGCTGGTGTCACACGCACAGCGATGGTCATACGCATGTACAGCGGGACTGGGACACACACACACACACACTCACACACACTCACGCACACACATGCACACACAGGCACACATGCACACACATGCACACGCACATGAACAGGAGCAGATACGCTTACAAAAAAAAGGCAAATGCACACACGTACACACACACGCGCGCACACACACACACACACACACGTACACACACACACACATGAACAACACACACATGAACGGGAGCTCATACGCTCACACAAAAAGACAAACACACACACGCACACACACAAACACACACACACATGCACATGGGGCTCACACACATACTGATTATAAACTCTATAGTCAGGTAGCATCTATACAATTATGCACATTCAGAGCAGTGTTGGAACATTGATTTTTATTTCTGATTATTATGATCATCATGCTCTGCCTAGTGCTCTCATTCCTTTTCCTAGCACACATTACGGACAAACCAGGTACCTTGTTGCCTCGTGCATGTTGCAGGGTCATCGATTCCCGAGATGCGGTGCACTCTCTCTCTGTTTAAAGAGTGCAAATAAGTCATTCAAACAAAGCGTGTTAGTCTCAACTGCAAACTGCTTTTTTGCTCACAACGAATGCCACATTCGATAAACACCATGATGCGATGTGACACACAGAAGGAAGGAGGAGAGGAAAGACTTGAACCAAACACAAACACCTGAACGCTCTGCAGATCCTACATGGCCTCACCTCTTCTTACTTTGAGAATGTTTCCGTAAATAGGATTCTCTTGATGCTCGGCGACATCATCGTGAAAGCGATAGACTCCAATCTCCATGCTAGAGCTGGAACTGGTCCGGACAGACAGGAAAGAGGAAACTGTAGTAATGTGTGGTGGACAATGTTACAGCAAACCCCCCTGTTCATAGTTTACACACATTGGAGCAAAAGAGTCCAGGCCAGGGGCCTATCTAGGGCCCTGCTGGTGACGGTAGAGACCATAGCTAGGGCCCTCCTGGTGTGGATGTATAGAAAGGAGACGCAATGAATGCTGCAGGATTCCTATAAATACACAGACACACACACACACGCACAACACACACATGCCCCAAAAATGCTGTACCTCTGTCTTTGATACCTCCTCTCGATACTGTCTGAAAAACAAAGAAGATCCTGTGTCATGGTTGTCTATGCTGTATAATAGTAATTCCATACATTTGTAAAAAAAACCATTAGGTCCATAACGTAATGGCAATTCAATAGCAATTACTACGTAATGGATTTCCATATGAAAGTTACCAAAGCAATGCTGTAATGACACTATGATATTTTAAAGACAATTACGTGTATTCCTTTGTTTTCTCCCTGTATCGAGACACACAGAGTTATGTAGTGGAGTCAATACCTGTCTTTGAGTTCTTCCTTTGTCTGAGGTAGCAGAGAACAATGTTGACGCACACTGAGATCAGCAGGGCGATAGACATCGCCAGCATAGCCACCATCAACAGTTGACATCTTTCTGTTAACACACAAACATAAACCTCAATGCGCACTCATACACACTCTCTCTATTAACCGAGGCGATGGCAGTACACTCGTAAGTGTTTTACGGACATCAAGGCTGTGGGTTGTAGCGTGTACTCCCAGGCACCCATTATAGAGAACCTAAATCAACCACATGTGATGATGCATGCTTGGATAACTAAACTGTTTGATTTAAGCAATTAGGCAATGAAAAAAAATACATGCTTACACTAATATCCTCCACTTAACAGATAAACATGAACATGAAGTTGATTAACTCTGTATATTGGCATTTTTTCTTATTTGTCAACCAAATGTTTAGATTTACATTTATTTATAGACTCATAGACATTGTAATGTTACAGATTCCACTGCTTTTGAACCTATAGACAGGAAAATGTTGCAGAACATTAAAGTATTTTGAACCTATAGCCATCACAATGTCGCAGAATGCAAACGTTTTTTGAACCTATAGACATCACAATGTCGCAGGATGCAAATCTATTTGAATGTATTTTACCTGGCATGTTTCAGTAGATCTTTCACGTCCATGTGCTGACTCAGTCAGTCCAAGGCGGCTCCAGGTCTGGCTTGCTCTGCCTGCTTAGGTCTCTGGTGGATCCTGGTTGAAGGCTGGTTTTCAGTTGAGAACAGGAAGCGATGTAACCTCCAGCGTCTTCAGATGCTTTCAAATGTAACAGACTTAAATAAAGCATCACAGCTCTTTTATATATTAAGGAGACGCTGTTCCATTCTTTGAATTCCACTCTCTTGAATGGATCATATTTTATTTAAGATATCTCTACTCTATTTATAATTGCATTCCCCCCCCCCCCCCCCAACAGCCACACACACACACACACACACACACACACACACACACACACACACACACACACACACACACACACACACACACACACACACACACACACACACACACACACACAAGCACTTACATGCTAGATTGCATATCATTTTATTAAAGATTGACACTTTACATCAAGTGCTATATTGTTTCAGAAAATATTCAGAAATAAGCACACAACTGATATCCGATATCTGACAATAATGATATTTGATAATAATATCAAATTATCATATCAATAATGAGCATTTTTTATTTATATATACATATGCATAATAGATGGATCTTTTTATACGTTAAGATGATACAAATGTGTAGAATTATATGTGTATTCATATATATAATTGGATAAGATAAAATATAATCTAGATCAAATTTCGGTATCTAAAAGCACAGCAAAAAATAGCGTACATTCATTTATTACATCTAACACCTAACCGGTCAGCCTACACAAGTGGTTTGTGTTTCATGTGGTGCATGTCTATCGATGTGGACCATTTACAATCATTTCTCATAGATATCCTTGTTGCCGGCATGTAGTCACTCTGCAAAATCGAAAAGGAAAAAGACAGAGCAGGAAGTTGAGGTTCTTAGCAAGAGAAAGAGGTCTCTACACCTGTGCACGGATGTTGTTTGATCATATTAAACAGATGGAAAGAAGAAATGACATGGAGCACAACACATCTATATAAGGTAACAAGGTGAAGCACAACATTGAAACACACTATGTTAAAGCACACAATGCCGTGGGAACTAAACAGAGCACGCAATCATCTTTAACCTTTCACTCATTTTTAAGTGTCATGTGCATGCCCTATGTACACACAAATATTGGCACACACACACCAACACGCACACACACACACACACACACACACACACACACACACACACACACACACACACACGCGCGCACACACGCACGCACGCACGCACGCACGCACGCACGCACGCACACACACACACACACACACACACACACACACACACACACACACACACACACACACACACACACACACACACACACACACACACACACACACACACACACACACGCACACACAATGTGGCACTTGCGAAACAAACTACGGGTGGAATGAGTCTGGGTATAACATGTTATTGTTATTCTATGTAACAGACCAACTATCGCTTGTGGGAGCACGGAAACATGAAGTCATCACTGTCCCCCAAGCTGGCCTTCCCAGGTGCAGCTGCTGTTCATTGGAATCTGCTGCGGCTTGAGTGAGGCGTACTTCAACGGAGGAGGCGGGGGCTTGAACGGAGGTGGACGATCCAGCCTGGGTACAGAGGCGAAATACATTCATGTTGACGGTCACGGAAAACCGAAAGGGCTAGTCTGCTGGTTGTTCGCCGTTCCTACTCGCATTATCACGCTTGTTTGATATGGAGATACTGCAAAATGGGAATCATCAAATAAAAACTAAAAAACTAAAAAAAAATAGAATTACGTGAGGAGGTAACAATAACACTGTGTGGTCGGTGAGGCATTGAATCAAGCGTAAGATACACAGCATTTATTCCATGCACACAAGGTCGTTCGAAGGAAGCATCTCACCTCTTTTGGACGATGTGTCTCCTGTAGAGAACTGCGAACACGACAAACACGACCAGAAACAGAACGATGGCGGCGGGCCACCAATATCTAGACGTAGAGCCTTTGGATCAAAGCGGAAAACATAATCAACATCTCACAGGACCGTTCATAAGTGTCATGGGAACTGCACTGCATGGGTGATTGTCGCCTTATTGCTCTGGAATAGATGACTAGATGACGAGATGACTAGATGTCTCCTGTGATTCACTCTGCAGCCCCCAGGTTTCCTTCAATTGCTTCAGCTGTCTTCAGTATAGGCTATTGTATTATTGAATTATTGTATTTTTTTTTGTATTATTGTATTATTATTATGTGTTTGCTTATCTGTCTAGGAACTTATCCCTTGTTTAATTTATTTTATTACCCTCTTTTCCTCAATGTTGTAGTCCCTTTCCATCTAAAGGACCACAATATGTTTTTTAATGGGTTTTTTTTTAATCCTTTTGAACACTTCTGTTAATTGTTGTTCGATAAAGTTTTCAATCAATCAATCTATCTATCTATCAATTGTTATGCCCGGCTTTCGTTTTCGTTTCTCCAGTAGCTTAGGTACATGCACACTGCCCCAGAAAACACCAACACCCGACTTTAGCACACATTCTTGTAGGCCAACAGGAAACTTAATCTGAAAAAAGCCAACAACCACAAGCGTGCACAGAACACCGTCCCTGATGTTGGCGTTTGATGGTGCCAGTTGGAGACTGCTTTGTTTTGTTTCAGGTTAGTTTTGTCGGTTCAATTAAGCATACACCTCAGGATGGAAGGGCCTTCAAACTATGTACTGAACCCAACCCCCCCCCCTGCTCGGTCCGTGGGTCAACACCAGAGCATGGCCCACAGAGCGGGCGGGGGGCAGTACCTGATGTCTTCACGATAACCACCGTCTCTTCGGTTGTCAGGCGGGAAGAGGAGAGGTTTTCCGTTGTCCTCGTCAAGCCTTCCGGGGTGTCGGTCTCAAACTCTTCGGTGGTGGATGAGGCTGTGTGTTGGTGATCCACATCCTCTGAGACGCGCTCCTCTGTGACATTGCCCGTCCTTTTAGTGGACCCCCGGTGTGTTTCTAAACCCAACGTCGTCGCTGAGGAACTGCTGATCGGCCGCACAGTAAAGGATTCGTTGCGGGACTCTGCGGTGGTGAAAGTGTTTTCCGTCGTGGCTTGAGTACTAAGGACTGAGCTGGAGACGTTTTGGTGGGTTTCTAATGTGGACTTCACCTCGTCACAGGCCCCGTGGTGGGCACGTAGACGCCAGTACTTGAATGATTTGTATTCTGGGAAAGAATAGTAGTCAACTCTGTGGAAAGAAGACGCGTTTACATGGTTATATAATTCAAAATATCAAATATGCCATGTTAAAATGGTATGGTAGATGTCAGTAGGCTGATTATGGTCCAACGTTCACGCAACACAAGGGGGGTTACGGACCCTCCTTGTGTCCCTCCTTGGGGCCGGACGTGCGCCTCCCAAAAATCGCAACCTTCCGTCGAGGCGACGCAGCAGCAAGGGCTGTGATTGGTCTGCTCGCTAAAACCCGACGTAGAACCATAAACGTTCACGACTGCGTCGAAGCGTCAGCATGGTCATTGCGTTGCGGGAACGTGGGACCATAATCAGCCCTTAAAACCAGACGCAGAACCAAAATTATATTTCAAATATGAGAAATATCACGTGAAACAAAATATTAATGAAATATAACTTGTATAAAATAAGGTTTGTATGGAGCTTTACTAAATGAATCACCAAATGTATTGCGTTAAATAAATAAAAACTGCTATTTGCGCCAGCTTTCTTGAATTCGTCCAGCCGATGGCGGTCATAACCACATGCCTTTGATGATGGTGTGAAGAGTTAGGATATCTAATGTCTGTGTAGCTCACCCTGCGGTTTTGGATGGTGAAATATGTCTATGAGGTTACTCAGTTGCCCTGTTTCTATTTCTGTATTTTCAATGAAGACACAGAAAGAGAAACAGTAGAAGATTTGAATGCTTCATCTTTTCAGTCTTAACAACAGTAACTACATTTAAGGCAGAGATTCACTTTATTTTTATTGGTTTGTATGTAGAGTTGTTGGCCAACAGTATTTGTAATATTTCACACATCTCGGAGATGAGATACCAAGGAAATATATCAGATTTAATCAGGTGAATTTAATAGCACAAAAGAAAAGTTCCCATGGATTTAGCTCCATGACCATCCAATCAGTAACATCACCTGTCGCGGGCTGTCGGTCGGTTTGAGTACTGTAATGTAAAAACTCCTTTGCAGTGTCTTGTGTCCAGTGGAGACCGTCAGTGTATAAACTCCTGCTTGGGATTCATCCATCCAACTGATCTCCAGGGAGCTATTCTCTGACACCACAGTTTCATTCTGGGCCAAATTCAGGGCATGAATCTTCATTAAACTTTTGGTTAAATACTGTCATTGACATTTACAATTGCTTACCATTTCCTTCTCATTAAATGAACAACGGTGGATGAAATGGAACCTATTGAGATGTGGGTGTAGACTTACTTTAAACCACTTGTAGAGGGCCTTAGGATACAGATGAACTTCACATTGAACAGTGACATTGTCCCCAACATACACTTCCAGAGTGCTGTTCTTATCACATGTCACTTCCGCGTCTAAATGGAATTAAGGGCATACGGAGTCAATCGTCTACAGTGCACCTTGTTTACACTTTCTTCCACTGCTGAAAACCTTGGCGCGAATTGCAGTCATTATATCAAACACAGAGCAACACAGAGCACAACTTAAAACATCACAGTGCCACCACTCATTGAAGCTCTGCCGTGACCGAGTCAGACTCCGACCAAGAGTTGACCTGAAGGCCAACAACTTTGTCCTGAGAGCGCTCACATGATTTTGCAGTTTAGCTATTTTAAGCATTATTCAAATAAAACACGTGAATTTTACCAATAAGACCATTTCAGAAATAAAATGTCTTACAGCTCAATTTCAATTTTACATGTTACATTGTTTGGGGAAACACTATGATAAAGTGTATATATATATATATATATATATATATATATATATATATATTATTATATATTATATATATTATTATATACTAATAATATATGTGTAATATTATCTATATTTATACGATATATCTTTTACCTTTAACTTCGAGCCGTGTTTCTCTGTTAATGGAGCCGTCTGGAAATGCTGTGAGATCACAGACATACGTCCCGCTGTCATTCACCTGCATGTTGAAAAGCTGCAGATACGAGCCCTTGAGTTTATTATTATCGCCCATCTTAGTTTCCAAACTTCACATCATGCCTGAAATAGTGGGGTCTCAACATCCACAAGGTGCACAACCAGCTTTGAGCTCGGCTTCTTGCGCCATTCGATTTGGATGATTCTTGTCTCAAATGCATCATGTAAGACGCATGGCAAGCTGATGTTCTGGCCCACATGTGCTTCTTCTTCTGCAACGTGGATCCCCTTCACAGCCTCGAGCCCTGCCAGACACCGCAAAGCCCATGAGAAGGGACATTAGTGCCAAAACACATTTCCCCCACCTTACTCTTATACTGATCAGTGTCTGTCTGGTGTCCTGATAATAACAAGATCATATCTGCATCTCTAGGTCTCATCTCCAGACTCCAGCCCAGAGTATAACTCATACATATAATGGACAAATTAATTTGCATTACCTTGCAGAGCTGTGCCAAATAGCAGAAGGGAGAATATAGCTCTTGACATATCCACAGGCATGTTTAAATTCTCAAAACACATCATTAATTAGGTGGACTCCACTCCACTAACCTAAAACAACAACAATACAGACACACACACCTTGCTCTAGACTGTGTAACAGGATTGAAGCATAGAAAATAATGAGTGAAAAACAGAGGATGTGAGCGAGACAGAGCCAACACACAAACACACGATTGATTCACAGGAAGCAACAGCGAGACAAACCGTAAACGACACAGTCTCCCGTGTGGTCTAGCGGTCTAGCGGTCTGACAGACACAGTGGAACAAGTCAACGATCACAAATGTGAAGAGAGATGACCAACTTGCGTCATTGATTCTAACACAGATTCCATGTGAGTGTTGGTAGTTGGTTTTAGCAGTGCACCTAGTTCATGGGTCAGGTTATAGAACCATAAACCATTAATCATTAGATGAGTAGATTAATCCTTGATCAGACACATCTTCTACATCAGGTTGCTCAATTTCACACACACAAACACATGCACCCAATCTGATCTTGGTACACACACAGTGCACTTACATGAAATAATCTATGTGTTAATTGAATCCGCAACCCTGATGTAGAGACACACACACACACACACACACACACACACACACACACACACACACACACACACACACACACACACACACACACACACACACACACACACATTTTACCCATTTGCACAGCTCCATCTACTGGTTAAAGTGGACCTATCAGAGTATAGATATTAGGGAAAGCTATCTCAATACTTTTTGTCTGAACACACAAATGTATCTGTTAATGCATCATCTCTTTATTGAAAATGGATGATACAAATGATTGTTTTGTTAGGTCAACTGCCTATTGACATTTGGGTACTTGGTACTGTGTCACACGAAGTAGAATTTAGCTTAGCTTTGTTTTGTTATGTTCTTAATTTTGGAAACACTTAAAGGGTAATTCCGGTGTAAAATGGATTTGGGATATGTTTCGTATGATAACGAGATGAAACGTTCGTTTTGGAGCACAAAAACCGCATGTAGTCGCTTTCTTCAGTTGGCTGTTTTTAGCCGATTCTATCAAAATGCTATAAACTTGGAACAATGGGGGCAGTGGTTATGGTAAAAACTAAATCACTATTTTAAACCACTTAAAAGGCTAAAAGTAGCCCGACACTTCGTTGGTAGTATAATAAGGGTCTTAAACATATAAACGACGAGGCATTGAGAACTTTGTAAGTGTACAGATTGTTTATTAAAAGGACATTTTATGCACACAATACCATCAGTAGAGATCACCCGTCGAACGCCATTTTTGTTTTTAGACTCGATAGTAAGATTGGCGAACACAGAGCTTAGGTGTTGCTGCGGATGTTGATCAATCTCTCTGTGTTCGGTCAATCTACCTATCGAGTCTTAAAAACAAAATGGCGTCGCCGGGTTGGTCTGAGCTGTTTCCCAATGTCAAGGAAGCATGCTCAACGAGCGTCCTTTTAAGGACGCTACGTCATAGAACGCCGACAAGCACTGTTCCAATGTTAGGAGAGACTCTCGAAATTTGACGCCATTTTTGCGTCTTCGTTTTTTTGCGAATTCCGAGATTTTTCAAGGATGCATCGATACATCTAGATGAGCCCAAACTACCACAATCCTGTGTGCGTTCACTGTGCGCGGGATCTTGAAAATGGCAGAGCCAGTACATCGTTCAAATGTAAGTGAAGTTATATTAGTTTTCTCAGAAATATTTTGTGCCTCGGTATTGCTTTTTTATAGATCTATCATGTTTAATGCAAATAATCAAGCTTAAAGGCTTGTGCCACTTTTTCAAACGTTTTTGGCAACTTAATGACGTTGCTGTATATATTATATATATACATAGTATATTTTATATATATATAATATAAATTATATATATATATATACTCATATATATATATATATATATTATATATATATTAATACATCATTGCTTCCATGTTGTATTCAGAAGTGTACATGTGTTTACAAGCGGAAACGCCAGTTATTAAAAAGCCGGAAGCGGAAGCGCATCCACACTAGCAAGTCGTTCCAAAGTCCCGAACAAGGAAGCACTCCGAGCTAGCACTGCACTCATAGGACGCGACTAGCAAGGACGCGTCCAAGCAAGGCTGCAGCCTTCACATTGGGAAACAGCCCGTGTCTCGGGTATTTGGCTCATTTCGAATCGCCCCCGCCTGCTTCACAATGGCTGGCTGTGGGTATTCTCAAACCTGTCCTTAAAACAACCCTAATACGTTTAGAAATGTGCAACCTCAACCAGCGAGTGGTTAGTGGTGTTTGTTGATGTTCCAAAACAAGTATTGTAGCGAAATACAGTTTCTGTCGTGTTTTATTTGGGATTTTGTAAATCCATTTATTTCGGTTGTGCAAGACTCATTGCCCCTTGACCGGAAACGGAAAGGCGGGCTTGTTGTGGTCTTTTCGGGCTACATTCTAGCCCTACTGTCGATACGGAGAATGCTTTGTAAAATTAAACATGAACAATTAAACATTAACATGTGAATCAATTATTTGAGAATAAAAATGTCTAAAAGTAATAATATAGAAGTAAAGTTGCACTTC
Organism: Melanogrammus aeglefinus; assembly: GCA_900291075.1. Taxonomy (NCBI): domain Eukaryota; kingdom Metazoa; phylum Chordata; class Actinopteri; order Gadiformes; family Gadidae; genus Melanogrammus; species Melanogrammus aeglefinus. Next base: position 125,315 of record OLKM01001352.1, on the reverse strand, counting down.
CTAGCGCTCCTTTAACCGGCCGCTGGTGACTTCATAGGCGGATCACAACGTGGACCTTCACAATTTGCCTGCAAGATGCGCTTGTTGTTTTAAGAGACGGTACAACGCAGGGTAAGATCACTACAGAGTCAGACACAGACAGTTGTTTCCAAAACCATTAAGTTGATAATTTCTAAATAAACTAACAGTTATCTCGTTTTGTAGTGTCATTTTGAAGAATAATGTTTGCCAGCAAAAGCTTTTCAACAAGCATCGTTTTAACTGACCTGTGAAAGTGGTTACAACTCGGTTTATTTTTTAGAGCCTACCCTACCAGCTAGCTATACAGCTAACCAATCTGGGAAACCTTATGAAATTGCAAAGGGAAAGCATACATGGTTATATTGAATCTGTATACTCTGTAGTAACTACTTGGCCACATGACATGGCCATATCCGTTTCATGTCTACTCTGTCTCATTGTCTCTGGCAAACCGGGGTGAAATTGGTTTAAATGTTCGACATTCGTCTATTTTCCGGGGTTGTATCCTGTAACAGCGTTACGTGCTTAGGGACCGTCAAAAAGGTTTAACGTCTTTTTTTTTCTTCTCAATTCTTAATAACTCACTGGAAGTTCTTCCTATCAACATCAAACCACTTCTGATGTGTTTATGTACTCATTTGGTAGTTCCCACTACCCTTTGTTTTAAAGAAAAACCTTTTAATTGTTTTAAAAAATGCAAAAGTAGTCAGTGCATGCATTGCATGCATATTTAAGGCTTTCTTTTTAGTAGCTCACTTGTTTTTATAGATATCAACACCGAATCACTTTTGTTGTGTTCATAAACTCATTGTGGAGTTCCCACAGCCCTTTGTTTCATAGAAAAACATTTTTATTTTTATTTTTTAAAAAAGGCATATCTGCACATTGTGTATCCATCCATCCATCCATCCATCCATTATCATCCGCTTTATCCGGAGTCGGGTCGCGCGCGGCAGAGTCCGGAGTCGAGCAGGGATCCCCAGACTTCCCTCTCCCCAGACACTTCCTCCAGCTCTTCCGGGGGGACCCCAAGGCGTTCCCAGGCCAGCCGAGTGACGTAGTCACTCCAGCGTGTCCTCGGTCTTCCTCGGGGCCTCCTCCCGGTGGGACATGCCCGGAACACCTCACGAGGGAGTTTGAATTAGCCTAACTATACACAATGTGTCCAGGGGGCATCCTGTATAGGATGCCCCCTGGACACATTGTGTATAGTTAGGCTAATTCAAATTCAAGGCTTTTATTTTGTTTTATTTTGTAATAGCTCGATTGTTTTTATAGATATCAACACCAAACCACTTCTGATGAGTTCATGAACACACATGTGCCCTTTTTTTTTTAATTTGAGCCGCTGCCCCTCAAAGGGTCTCTGCAGGGCCCTGTTTAGCAATGATGGAGTTTAAAAGTAAATGATGTACAGTTGTGTTTATTCTGGGCCTATTCGATTTTTCTTTTGTTAACTAACTTAACACCATTGTGAAGATGGCCATCCCCGCTCAAGAATCGATCAAGATCCAGCAAGGTGGGGGACCCGGGTTGCATGTGTGAGAACGAACCATGAAAGAACGAGACAGATTGACGAGACATTCTCAAATATTCTTCTCTTTATCTTCATGACCACCGAAAAATACAAAGACGGCATGCATTTACCATTTCACTGATATGTAATCATATTATCGTACGCTCGCTCACTAAGCCCATTTGTTTTTTTTCCCAAGAAAACGGTTGATAAACGAGAGCGTCCTAGACTCAGTCCTAGAACAGCATATGATTGGCTGGTTCTCGTGAGACGTGACGTCTCTCAGTCGGTCCCTCTTCACCACTCACAATCAGTGAACGAACGTCGCTGAGTCAGCAACTCAGCGACTAGTGGGTCTGGCTGGGAGGAGTCAAGTCTGAGAACGAACGAGATGAATGAGGCAAACGAGAGAGACGAAATCAGGTCGGTTCGTTCTTGTTAAAGATTCATTCATTCAAACTGATTTGGTCGCAAACGACCCATCACTAAAACACACACACATACACACACACACACACACCACACACACCACACACAACACACACACCACAACACACACACACACACACCAACACACCACACAACACACACACACACACACACACACACACACACACACACACAGAAACTTTACCGTAACACTGATTTAAACAACCATTTCAAACTTGATCTATATCTTTCTATAGCCATTCTACATTTATCTAAAATGTATTCAAACTTTATCACATTAGCAATTTGTTTAATTCTTCACCTCACATTTTTTAAATTGTGTGCATGTTTAGTTCAAATCTTTTGTTCAAATCTTTTCACTTGTTAAGCTATTCAACATTTCTTTATGTTTTAAACTATGTATTTTCAACCTCACTTTGCACTACAGCACTCACCGCTTTTTTCAGCAGGAAATTTATTTTCCGAATCTGGTGTGGCTTCACTGAGCCGTGCTTCTCTGGAGGAGGAGGGGGGTTGCAAAATGAATACATCCATGTTGATTGACATGGAGAACCCAAGGGGCTAGTCTGCACATTGCATGTTTTCCATTCCCACTCGCATTATGACCTTTGTTTGAAATTCTGTCAAATGGTAATCACCTCTTTCGGATGGTGTATTTCCTGTAGAGAACCCCCAGCATGAAAAATATGACCAGGCACGGAACGATGGCGAGCCACACAAAGTAGACGCCAGTAGTACTCAACTCTGTCAACTCTGTGAAAATGAGACGTGTGTAGGCCTACACTGTTATTCAATAGAACCAATATACCATGTTATAATGATATGGTATATGTAAGTCAGCATCAATCAGATTGTTAATTAACTGTGAAATGTGAAGTTAGACAAAATGTTAATAAAATTTATCTTATGCAGCTGTACTGAACAACTGTATTACATAAAATAAAATAAAACTGCTATATTTGTAGGCTACCAGCTTTTCTGAAATCTGCCAGCCGATTGCAGTCGCAGCCAGATGCTTTGTGATGATGGTGTGAATGTGTGTGTAGCTCACACTGCGGTTTTGGATCGGGGAAAATGGGTTGGAGGTTACTCAGTTAGAGTTAGAGTGAGAGTAGAGAGTAGACCTCTTTTTGAAAATTTGCATACTACAAATGTCTTTTTTTTATGATCATATATACATCTGAGTGTAGGCTACAAACACAATTAACTATTTAATTGTTTATTTTCAAGTGCAAAAATGCCAACATATTCTTTATTTAGCTGACCACTGTTTTTTTATCCCGTCAAAAGCCTAAGGGAAGTCCTCTGCGTCTTCCTCAGGGGGACTTCTTCCCCCGTCCCCATTGGATACTACGCCCATGCTACTCAAAATACATAGTTCAAAAGAAAAACAATACATTTAGACTATTTACATTGCCAGTGTATAAAATATGAATGGGTATAATGTAATATAATCTATATTTACGATATATCTTTTACCTTTAACTTCGAGCCGTGTTTCTCTGCTAATGGAGCCGTCTGGAAATGCTGTGAGATCACAGACATACGTCCCGCTGTCATTCACCTGCATGTTGAAAAGCTGCAGATATGAGCCCTTGAGTGTATTATTATCGCCCATCTTAGTTTGAAACTTCACATCATGCCTGAAATAGTGGGGTCCAACATCCACAAGGTGCACAACCAGCTTTGAGCTCGGCTTCTTGCGCCATTCGATTTGGCTGATTTCTTGTATCAGATGCATCATGTAAGATGCATGGCAAGCTGATGTTCTGGCCCACATGTGCTTCTGCTTCTGCAACGTGGATCCCCTTCACAGCCTCGAGCCCTGCCAGACACCGCAAAGCCCATGAGAAGGGACATTAGTGCCAAAACACATTTCCCCCACCTTACTCTTATACTGATCAGTGTCTGTCTGGTGTCCTGATAATAACAAGATCATATCTGCATCTCTAGGTCTCATCTCCAGACTCCAGCCCAGGGTATAACTCATACATATAATGGACAAATTAATTGGTATTACCTTGCAGAGCTGTGCCAAATAGCAGAAGGGAGAATATAGCTCTTGACATATCCACAGGCATGTTTAAATTCTCAAAACACATCATTTATTAGGTGGACTCAACTCCACTAACCTAAAACAACAACAGCACAGACACACACACCTTGCTCTAGACTGTGTAACAGGATTGAAGCATAGAAAACAATGAGTGAAAAACAGAGGATGTGAGTAAGAAAAAAAGCCACCATACGAACACACGCCTGATCACAGGAAGCAACAGCCAGTCGAAAGCGACGCAGACTCCAGTGTGGTCTAGCGGTCTAGCGGTCTTGCAGACACAGTGGAACAAGTCAACGATCACAAATGGGAAGAGAGCTGATCAACTCGTGTCATTGATTCTAACACAGATTCCATGTGAGTGTTGGTAGTTGAGGTTTAAGAAGTGCACCTAGGTCATGGGTCAGGTTATAGAACCATAAACCATTAATCTTTAGTAGATTAATCCTTGATCAGACACATCTTCATCTACATTCATACGCTCAATTTCTTTGTTGTTTTTCGGCTGATTGCGATTGTTGTTTCTTTTCCACACACAGACCGCACATTGCAACAACAAAATAAAGCAAACACAATCATCATGCAACACAAATAAACAAACACACTCATACACACACACACACACACACACACACACACACACACACACACACACGCATACACGTACACGCGTACCCTAACTAATCTTCCGACTTGTGGATTCAACTTGAACTTAAGAATTGTACACACAGTGCACATACATGATATAATTTATGTGTTAATGAATCACCAACACACACACACACACACACACACACACACACACACACACACACACACACACACACACACACACACACACACACACACACACGCACACATTTTACCCATTTGTACAGCTCCATCTACTGGTTAAAGAGGAACTATCAGAGTATAGATATTACGGAAAACTATCTCACTACTTTTTGTCTGAATACACAAATGTATCTGTTAATGCATCATCCCTTTATTGAAAATGGATGATACAAATCATCCATTTGAAGGGTTGGTATTTGGTGCTGACTCTAATACGAAGTTGAAGTAATCCGATAATATGGTATTAGTACGTATTTGGGGATAATTGATGGCATCTTGGTCTCCTTTCTTTGGTAGTAGTTTGGTAGTAAATATTTGAATTAGTTATGGCTTGGAAATAAAACAAACGATATATGCTATACATTTTTCTAAATAAATAACTCAAGAGCACTGCAGCTTAAATATGTCCAACGGAAAACAGTTCAGCCTTCTTAAGCACTAATACATAATAAATATAAAACTAACCACACAGAATCCCAGCAAAAGGAAGCTTTCACCTCTTCTGGGTTGGCCCTCTTATACACAGAAAATGTCATTGCACTAGAATTGTTCTTCCAGTGTCATAACCCCCCCCCCCCCCCGAACCCCCCAAGTCTACAGCCTTTCGGTTTGTGTGCCAGAATACTAGTGCACGTACAGGGCTTCTTTGGACTGCCCGCTGCAGGGGAAAACTTCTATTTATAGTGCGCTGTGCTATGCACTGAGCTCCCAGCATAGAGAGACGTGATGAGTCTCCTACGTTCTCCTCCCTCCCCTCTCCCCTGGCTGTCTTCTGAGACACTGAGCTAACTCAGCTCACTAAGCTAACCCTGCATTTGTGGGGTATCCGTGTGCGTGTGTGAGTGTGAGTGTGAGTGTGTGTGTGTGTGTGTGTGTGTGTGTGTGTGTGTGTGTGTGTGTGTGTGTGTGTGTGTGTGTGTGTGTGTGTGTGTGTGTGTGTGTGTGTGTGTCTGTCAAGATTCAAGAGTTGTATTGGTCACATACATATACAAGAAATGTAGGGAAATGAAAAGAAGAAAAGTGTGTGTGTGTGTGTGTGTGTGTGTTGTGTGTGTGTGTGTGTGTGTGTGTGTGTGTGTGTGTGTGTGTGTGTGTGTGTGTGTGTGTGGTGTGTGTGTGTGTGTGGTGTGGACACATAGAAGCTAACCAGACACGCTCTGAACGCAGGGCAGTAAAGTCTCTAGGACCACTTTGCGTTTCCACTCTTCCTTTTACGTGAGTCACTGTTTCCTTCAAGTTTAATGCAGGCCTTAATGATTCATGTCGGTCCCCATCAGGCCAGCCGACTCCAGAACCCTTCCCAGGGAAGAACCTCTGGAGTGGGGAGCTGAGCTCTCCGTGACCGTCCCTGCAGCACAGCACCAGATGGAGTAATCAAGAGAAGGCCTGACCTTACTGATACTCTGACATTAAACATTCAGGGAAGAGGAAAAAAATCTACTCGCTGATTCTGTCGCTCTACTTTCCAGTACTTTGTTTTTATAAACTGGGTCTGTACGCAGCAATTGTGATGCAAACGGAGGATTACGTAAATGCAGGATTACTTTGAAATAACGTCAATTATAGATTGGATGCCTGTGTTGTCGTGCTAGATCAGAACAAAGAAAGACGACAGCTGTGAAAAAACAATGTTTCTCTTCTTTGTGATTATTCAAAAGTGCCGCTAAAATGCATGCGGCTTACCTGAAATTGTTCACTGTAGCTTGCAGATATCTAGAGTAGGAGTCAGAGGAAATATACAAAGGATGTCAGACGTGCTCTGTGTGTGTGTGTTTGTGTGCCCAGACATTGACTGACTCTGTCAGACTCTGTCACGTTAAATGATTCGGAATGTGGCTCAGGAAGTATAGTGGGTTGGCTGGTAACAGCAAGGTTGCTAGTTCGCTCCCCGAGTGTTGAGGTGCCCCAGAGCCAGGCCCTCACCCTAACTGCTCCCGACTTGCACGGCTGACGCCACTGTCGGTGTGTGGATGTGCACATGTTTTGGTGAATGTCATTGTAAATCGCTTTGGGTGGCCTCTGGTTACAAAGAAGAGCTATATATCAATGCATATATAAATGTACTATTGTTGTGCAATTTGTTGACTGTTTGGAAGCGGGAAATTATTATTTCGAGTAGGATTCTGTGAAGTGAAGTATATGCATTTTAAATCATAAAACTAAACTTGGCAAGGAGGTGGCCATCTAGATACTTCTGTTGGGTAGACAAACAGTTTTGGATTGGTAATACATTATTGTGTTTTAAAGAAAATACCATTTGATACCATGCACTTGCTGTAGAGCTAACCAAGCGTTTAATATCAAGCTGATCTGACAAGTAATGATTTGTCCATAAATAAGGGCAAAAAGGCATTGAACAAAACATATCCCCACACACCACCACTTTACCAATAACTGCACTCCACCATAGCCAGTGTCCAGAACAGATCAATTTATTGTTAACAATCACTGTTTTGGTATAGCGTACTTCAGCGAATGGAGTAAAGAAACCACAGATTAAAAGAAAGTCTAGCTAACAATCCAATAAAAATAAAATAAATAGAAAATAATCAGAGTAAAGTCTAGTAATTTCATGTTCATATGAATACATAACATCTACAGTATAAGTTAATCAATTCAAGCTACTGTATACATACATCACCAGCATGCACAATACTATATTATGGAGAATATTGGAGCAGCTATCGTTCACTGACTCAACAGTATAATAGGCAAGTGCATTTCTTCACCAATGACATACTGAACACAAAGGAAATCCACAAACCTCAAATCTGCTTTTTGATCTTCCATTTAACATTGCATGTGCTTTGTGAATTATATGAGATCACTCTTCAAGTATGTGGTGCATGACCACCTCTTGCCGTCGTTTAGACATCCCAAATGATTTTTAGGATAGGGAGTACAAGTCATAAACTTAGGGCCCACATGTTTGATGTTCTAGCAGGGGTGTTGATCCAATTGAGATTCATTTTTGCTCGTTTCACTTTTGGTTTGGACCTTGAGATCATCCATTTGCGTCAATATGCGTCCTTCAAACTTAAAGAAGGGTCCAATAGTATTAGTGCCTTGATAGTAATGACAATACTGACAATAAGAATTAGGTGCCCAAGAATGGCTAATTTGTTTGTTTAATAAAGCACATCAGCACATGAGTGGGACAACAGCACCAAAATGACTCCACGGACTTGGTATTTCGGTTACTGTATGACTGTGTGACTGAGCTGGAAACGTACTGGACACAAAGCAAACCAAACGTATTTTTTTTTGTGTATGTCTGTTGTCAGAGACAACCCGGCTTTCTCACTGACATAGTGTGGCGCACCTAAATGCTTTTAACAAAGCCGTTCTTAAAACTCTGAAAACACGTTCGTTCTCTCTCTCTCTCTCTCTCTCTCTCTCTCTCTCTCTCTCTCTCTCTCTCTCTTCTCATCTTCTTCTCTTCTCTCTCTCTCTCCTCTCTCTCTCTCTCTCTCCTCTCTCTCTCTCTCTCTCTCTCTCTCTCTCTCTCTCTCTCTCTCTCTCTCTCACACACACAACATGAAGCGAGGCGAAGACATTCAATGTTACTGTAATTTTCTCGTTGCTCAAGCGATCAATCTCAAAATGTTTCTTTTTTTTTTTTTCCCCAATTCTCCTCTCTCACCAAATAGGATAAGCCAGCGTAGCTTGATTTGCGCAGCGGTAAGAACAGTCGATGCCAGTGTGACCCTGCCATCGTCCCCCTGTGGACACACTGTGTTCAATGACATATCTCATTCCCCCCTCGGCGGGGCTTTGGCAAATGTTGCGGCGGCTATCGAAGAAGGCTCACATTCTAGCTAACTAATCGTTAGGCTTTTTGTTAATTGCAGGTAATTCCACAAACTACAATTGCCCGCCCTCCTCCCTATTGTTTCGATTCTCACTTGTAAAGTGTAAAAATAAAGAAGAACCGTCGCCACGTCGGCGCCATCCGGCAGAAGACACCCCGACTTTTAGAAACTCCTAAGAACGCGTTTGGATTATTACCCTAATTACCTTTTGTTGATTTTGTCGTCATCTGTGTGCGCGCGTGTTTTGTGTTTCGTGTTGTGTGTATGTATGTGTGTATGTGTGTGTGTTTGGCAGAGTGAGGCGTCGGAGGGGTAAGGGGTAGGGTAGGGATAGGTGGTAGGTGGTGTTGGGTTTTGAATCTCGGGGGGGGGGAGGGGGGGGGGGGGAGGGGGGACTCGTGATCTAAGCTTCAGGGTGTGGTAAAGGGGGGGGGGGGGCGCGTCTTCTTATGTTTTTTTGGGGGGGGGGGTTTCGGTATTGGGCGGGGCGGGGGGGGGTGGTCTAGTTGTTGCCCCTCGGCCGGCCTCGTCGTCCTGCTGGGTCGCTGGTCCACAGAGTCAGGTTGTCCCGGAGCAGCTGCTGATGAGCTGAGCGTAGAGTCTTTGTAGGAGTCCTCGTTCAGGGTGTCCAGCCTCGGCGATGGCGTCGGTCGAAGGCCGTTCTTGGCCAGGTGGCAGGCCTGCTCCGGCGCGTTCTGGATCTCGTAGTAGAACACCGAGTAGTTGAGTGCCAGCCCCAGCCGGATGGGGTGGGTGGGCTGCATGTGCTCCTTGCTGATCTCGTGCGCCTCGCTGTACGACTTCTCGGACGACTCCACCACCGCCGCCCGCTTCTCCCCCGTGGCCACCTCGGCCAGGTAGCGGTAGTAGTCGCCCTTCATCTTCAGGTAGAACACCTTGCTCTCGTGCTGCGTCTCGTTGCAGTTCTTGATCAGGAAGTTGTCGAGGAGGTTGAGGACGTCCTGGCACACGGCCTCCAGCTCCTTCTCGATCTTTTCCCGGTAGGCGCGCACCATCTCGATCTTCTTCTCGTTGCCGTCGGCCGACGTCTTCTGCTCGATGCTGGAGATCACCCTCCAGGAGGACCTCCGGGCCCCCACCACGTTCTTGTAGGCCACCGACAGCAGGTTCCTCTCCTCGTTGGACAGCGCCTCGTTCAGCTCCGTCACCTGCGCGGGGGAGGGGAGGGGGGGGGGGAGACACGCGGCAGACATTTTGTTTTTCGAGTCATTATTGTTATTGTGTTTTGGGTTGTTGACAGTTTTATGTCGTTGTTTCTTGCCGTTCTTTTTTTGGTTGATTGTGACAATTCATATTCAAACTGCACCTTAATTGCTGTATTGCACTTCTATTTAGATCTCCAAACACATTTCGTTGACGCTGTACTTGTATAATAAAAGTACAATAAAGTTGAATCAGAATCGGAATCTGATTTAGGAAGCCAATGCCGCCATTTTGAATTTCTTTGAAGAGAAAGCGCAATTAGGCGTGACTTGATTTATAACAAACTCTATTATCATCAACCTTTTCCTATATAGGCCTACCATCCAAAACAAAACTAGCCACAAATATCGATTGTGTTTGTTCCCTCATCCTCAAGCGTCTCAGTGATGCCGGAACACGCTCTGATCAAATGAAAAGGTGTAATCTTCATTTCTACCCCCTCGGACAACACGCCAGCTGCCCCCAGCAGGGTGAGTCCGCTTCTATGCGACAGCATGACTTCATCCTCCTCAGAGGTCACCCCTGCCCCCCCCCCCCCCCCCCCCGACCGCTCTGAAAGCATGTGTTGTTTGGTTCAGTTTGGGGGTCGTTCTGAGTCGGGGGCTGGCTAGTAATTTTATCTGGCTGAAGTATGATTGAAAGTATGCATTTTATAAACATCGGAAGAAATGTCGTAGGTTTTGTTTTGGCTGATTTGGCATTTACTACGCTTGACTTCATAAATAAAGACAGGACGGTTATTTTTGTTAAATTACAAATCTGTTAAACTCCAAGTTCTGCCAGGGTTGGTGCTCTATTCCTCACACCTCTCAGACCACATCATTACCACCAGTCAGGATAAGAAGAAAAACACCCGTTCTTGTCGGAAGTCCAAAACGTACGATTGCCAAAATGTACGAGTGTTATTTCAGCGGTCTACACCGAAGCTGAACGGTCCAAGCGATTATGTGCACTTCCTCCGGTATATCCTGTCATTTCGTCTCGCTGTTTGGTGGAGTGCCAAGCTAAATATCTCCCTCTCCATACCCAATCATACAGTAGGGGTTACACAATTCTTCCAGTATATGTTCACGAGGTAGTGGCACCTCATTACTCAGCAAACAATGTGTGATAAGAAAGGCCGGGGTCATAGCGTAGTTTACAAGTTGAGAAAGGCCCAGATTGTGTATGTATAAGTGCAAATGCTGTGTCGTGGAGACCCAGGGCACAAAGCAAAGACACTCTAACCCTAGATTCAGTGGCCACGAGGCTGTTGAGAAGACAAAGCTAGTCACGTTTGGTACAGAGACACCTAGCCAATTTGATGTGGCTGTTTTTATCCAGCACTTATATGTGCCCAGGCTTTCCTCTTCATTGCTTTACAATCAATACAATCCACCAAAGCAACGTCTTCTAACCGAGCTCTCCTCCACCTGAATCTGGCTCACCAGATTACCAGCGCTGGGACAGGGAGGGAGCCGGGAAGAGCAGGGAGAGGGGGGGGGGGGGGGGGACAAAGAGCAATATATCATGCAATCGGCTGTTTCCATGGAGACAGCAAAATCTGCTTTGTTTTTCTTTTTTCTTTTCTTTTCAGAGGCCGCCGAGCTACAGACAATCTGTACTGGGGACACTGGCGTTAAACCACTACAGGCTTGGGGAGAGGGGGCTAAGCTAAGGAGGGGGGGGGAGGCAGGTAAAGGAAGAGAGCAGGGAGAGGGGGGGAGGGAGGGCGGGACGGGTAGAGAGAAGGGGGGGAGGCAGGTTTAAGGACACAGTAGTGATAGGGAGGGAGGGAGGGAGGGAGGGGAGTGGCAGGTATGGGAAAGAGCAGGGTGAGGGAGGGAGGCAAGAGAGGGAGGGAGGAGGGGAGGGAGGGAGGGAGGAGGGAGGGAGGGAGGGAGGGAGGGAGGGGCAGGGAGGGGCAGGGAGTGGGAGGGAGGGAGTACAGGGAGATAACAGCCGACTCCTAACAGGAAACATGCAGTATCCATATCTCACTCGTTTCAGACTATTCTGTACATTGGACTTCTAAACGGTCACCTATTCAAGCCTTGTGTAAGTTTCATTGCACAAGGAAACAAAATGCACAAGAAAAACGACCGCGCCACCGCCTCAGATGATAAGAAAGACAGACAAACCACAGAGACACCCGTCAGGCCGGTCCAGACAACTTCCCCCTGGGGACCGTTGCTTTATGAACGATTGCACCTTTTTTTACAACGGCCGATAAAGGTTCTCTGTTTGGGCAGACCGTAAAGTAAAGAGATAAGAAACGGCCAAACCACGGTTTGCGCAATGACGAGTGCGTGAGTGGGAGCGGTGGTCGGGCGTCAGCGCTCTGAGCCTGAACCCTGGTCCCGCTCTGAGAGGCCTGGTGAATACCTTGGCCTCCGGGTGACCCACCCCCCCCCCACTACAGCACAGCGATGAGGTCACTGCCGTAGCGTTCACGGAGGTCAGAAAAACAAGTCCTACACAACTCTCTGTCAAAACATGGCTGGCTCTCTTTGTTTCCCCCCCGGGCGCGCAGTGAGGGCCAGGCGGAAGCCACGGTACGGGGTGTGTGTGTCGTGTGTGTGTGTGTGTGTGTGTGCGTGTGTGTGTGCGGGGGCGTTGTGGTTTGTTGTGTGTGTGTGTATGTGTGCGTGTGTGTGTGTTTCTGTGGGCTGGGGGGGGGGGGGACGGCGACACAATGGGGCTCTGTCCCCCCCAGTGGATCTCATCCATCACGCCCGCCCTCTCTCGTCCCTCGTACTCGCCGCGCGTCGAGGTCCACACACCACGAAGGACCGACCGGTTCCCCGTCTCTGTCCCGCTCGCTCTCGCGCGCCGTCGCTCGCTATCGCTCGCTGCCATGACTGATGTCCACGGGGCGAGTCCAGTGAGTGGCCGAGCGATCTGATTGGCTGGCCGGCTCGGGGTGGTTGTGGGGGGAGGGCTAGCTTAACAAGAGTTTTTATCCACTCCACGGATCTATCTCTCCGATGGTCCCTGCGGTCGACCCCTCCCTCCCCTTTGCTCCTCGCATCCTCTTCCTTACATCCTCACATCCTCACATCCTCACCCCTCCTCACCTTCCTCTTCCTGACATCCGGACATCCTCTGCCTCCTCTTCCTCACATCGTCCTCCTTCCATCCGCCCCATCCTCTTCCTCACATCCTCCCCATCCTCTTCATCACATCCTCACCCTGCACACCTCCCCCCCCCCTCCTTCCGATCACAGCGTGCGCTCTATACTGACGTCACCAGCCACACACGTTGGGGGGGGGGGGGGATTAAGAGAGAGGGAGAGAAAAACAGAGAAAAAGGGTGTGGTAGAGAGCGGAGGATGTGGAAGGGAAAGGAGGAGGAGGAGGAGGAGGAGGGGGAGGAGAGGAGGAAGGAGGGAGGAGGAGGAGGAGGAGGGAGAGGAGGAGGAGGAGGAGAGGAGGAGAGGAGAAGAAGAGTGAAAGCTGTAAGGGGTGTACAAGAGAGAGCGGTAGAGAGAGGGAGATGTAAGGGGTGTACGAGAGAGAGATAGAGTGAGCTGTAAGGGGTGTACGAGACAGAGATAGAGAGAGTGCAATGTGAGGGGCGTACCGGAGAGATTTAGAGAGAGTGAGCGAGAGAGAGAGAGAGAGAGAGAGAGATCAGGGGTGTAGAAGAGAGAGAGAGAGAGAGGGCAGAGAGAGAGAGAGAGAGAGAGAGAGAGAGAGAGAGAGAGAGAGAGAGAGGAGAGAGAGAGAGAGAGAGAGAGAGAGAGAGAGAGAGAGAGAGAGAGAGAGAGAGAGAGCGCGAGAGCGACGGAGTAAAGGGCTCTTTAAGGTTCCAGGGTCACGCAACGCAAGGGGGTTACGGACCCGTTACCTCCTTACGGACCCTCCTTGCATCCACCGCAAGGGCCTGACGTGCACCTCCCCAAAATTCGGAAGCAGCAAGGGCTGTGATTGGCGCAGCAGCAAGGACTGTGATTGGTCCGTTTACTCAAACCCAACGCAAACCCATAAACTTTCTTGCACTCTCTCTCTCTCTCTCTCACGAGAGAGAGAGACAGAGACAGAGAGACAGAGATGGGAGACAGAGAGTGGGGGGGGGAGACGGAGAGAGAGACAGAGACAGAGACAGACAGAGAGACAGAGGGGGGGGGGAGGAGACAGAGACAGAGACAGAGACAGAGAGACAGAGAGTGGGGGGAGAGAGAGAGAGAGATTGACAGAGAGAGAAAGCATGTATTAAACAAAACTCATGTAGCTGTGATCACTCTGTGATGTTCCTTTCCGGTTAGGGATGCTGTCGTGTTCTAAAAATAAAACCAATAGGAGATGTGTGTCACTCAAGAGGAATTGAAGGGATGTGCGGAGCTCTGGGCCGTGGGGTAGACGGTAGAGTCCTATAGCCGAGGAGAGCCGTTAGCTTCTCTGTTAGCATGAAGGGCAGACAGAGAAAGTGAGCCTCTCTTCATGAAGCAACATCCAGAGTGAATAGTACTACTCTGAACGACTCTATCAACACTGTCGTACTGAACTGGAACCGCATTTGGACATTTTACATTAAAATATGTACAGTATGTAGTCATTGACTCATTGAGCTTTTGGATGGTTGCGTCAGAGTTATCTGTAAAGGTTTTGATGGAAATTCATAATTTACTTAAATTATGTTATCAGGAGTAATCAAGCATTTATAACCCTGAGGCATCAAAAGCATGACGCCTGTGCACGAAGCATCAGAAAAAAAGTGTCCCAGTCCATTGATTGCGATCTCTCGTAATTTCCTTCTGTTCCATCAAGCGGATTGAAGGGGTGGAGCCGATTCGCCCTCCCTGGCTACGTAGTCATGAGGCTGACCAATTACATTGCACTCACAATACAGCAGCGTTGCAGCTGACTTAAGCTACTGCTAACCGTATAAAGATTATTGTTAAGTTGGGAAAAACAAGGTAAATCTGTTATCTTCGATGGCCCATTCGATGGCCCATGCAGGTTATTATAAATAACCGGGACTGCTGCGGGATGTTGATGTAGTTCGTTCAGTAGATCTGATCAAATCAATCAATCTGCTAATATCAATCTTATGAAAATGGAAATCACTTAGAACACTTTGCATTATTCCTCTCCGGTGTTGAGAGAGAGAGAGACAGACAGAGAGAGAAGAGAAGTAGAGAGAGACAGACAGACAGACAGACAGACAGACAGACAGACAGACAGACAGACAGACAGACAGACAGAGAGAGAGAGCGTAAGAGAGAGATAGACATACAGACAGACAGAGAGAGCGTAAGAGAGACAGACAGACAGACAGAGAGAGGGAGAGAGAGAGAGGGGGGAGCGAGAGAGAGAGGGGGGGAGAGAGACAGACAGAGAGAGAGAGAGAGAGAGAGAGAGAGAGAGAGAGAGAGAGAGAGAGAGAGAGAGAGAGAGAGAGAGAGAGAGAGAGAGAGAGAGAGAGAGAGGAGAGAGAGAGAGAGAGAGAGAGAGAGAGAGAGAGAGAGAGAGAGAGAGAGAGAGGGTCTGACTGAATGAGCCTGCTGAAAGGGAGTGCTACTCCACACAGCTACATCATTACTGGTACATATTACCATAGCACCCAACAATTTAGCCCAACCCCAACCACAACTCCACTTTTCCAGAACATTGTGTATGTACTTCCAGAGACGCAGTGGTGATGCTGGGAAAAACAGCATCATTCCCCGTGTTTAAGATCCATCATGAGTCAAAAACCTGCCGATCTAACTCAAATAATCCTCCATCTAAAGGTTCATACACGTCATAAACTGTATCAGCAGAGTCTATAACATAGGACTAGACTTTACTGGTGGTGTGTGCAAAAACGACGTGAGATCAAAAACGACGTGAGGTTATGTGAATGAATAATTCAATAGACTAAATTGCCCCGGCTTATATTAAGTGGTCTCTCCAGCTACCGGAAACGAGGAAGCAGCCGCTACACGTCTATCCATCCATCAAATACAAAGCGTGGCTGATTATCATCCTCATGATTCGTATCATTCAACTATAATTCCACGTTCTCTATTATCTCGATATCCTGTGCTATTGCGTTGAGCTGCCCGTCCTAGCGAGTAGAGTCTGCAGTATGGCAGTATGGCGAGGGATTCCCCTTAATGGGCGAGGCGGCAGACACACCCCGCTGGCCACTGCTGCAGAGAGACTGGCTGGCCCACGAGCTGCTACCCTCTCTGACTCGGCACAAATCCGAGGGGGCGGAGCCCAGCCCCCTGACACCGGCACCACCTGGTCCGCGGTGCTTTGAGGCCATAGCTCAGCCCTCTTTAAACACACCGATTAGCTGCAACACGACTCCAACCAAACGTAGCCTGCTCGCTGGTTAAACGCGGCATCAGTGTGTGTAATCGCTCGAGTCCCAGCAGGTGAGCACGCTCTCATCCCGACCCGTCCATGATCACGCAAGAAAAATAAATCTGCAGTGTATGGATAGGTGTCACGTGGTTCATCAACAGCGGTCCATTGCACAAAAGCACCTATGGATGCTACCCCGGGCCTTAAGTGGGTTACAGTAACCTACACATGTATATCACTAACAGCCCGGCAGCTGGATATCGGGTCTTGTGGTAGATAAAGGGATGATGTCACATAGAAGGGTGTTTGAAAGGGTGGCGATATATAGTTAAGGATGGAATGGTGCACTACGGGTGGGCTTGCTGCATCTTGGCAGATGCTGCGACACGCCTCGTATACGAGAGCCTGCCGTAGTGCCGAGCGAGGTCGGGGATGGGGTTTAGTGTGGGCTACTTTGAATCCGTTGCATGACAACCGGGTAGAATCGTTGGAGTCACCTTTTTTTAACCCGTGTCTCCTTTGAAACTGATCCGGCTTGTTGCCTTCACACACACACACACACACACACACACACACACACACACACACACACACACACACACACACACACACACACACACACACACACACACACACACACACACACACACACACACACACACACACACACACACACACACACACACACACACACACACACACTGATTTTGCGCGAATCGATCGCATCAACCTTCAGAGATGCAGCTGAATGCAGTTGCATTGCATTGCAACTGCGATCATACACTACTTAGGCTACACAAAGACACCAGCGGCCCGGATATATCTATACATCTAGAAAATTGCATCATCGAAACCGGAGCAAGAGTCACGACTATCACCACGATCGACGATGTCACTCCTCTTATCACGATAGCGCTCGCCTCGTCCTCTGGGTCTGCGCGTATGCGCATCGTGGTGTCGTTACCTCGAGAAACTGGGCTTCAGGATGGAGCGACCCTTTCTTTCAAGGTGTCCAACTCACGAGATAGTTTAGATTGTTTAAATCATGTCAGGATTGGTCGTTTTTCTTTCTTTACACCACATTTTCTCCACCCTGAATCATTGAACGGCCGGGCAGTCTGACCGCTGAGCGCAAGCGCCTGCATGGTGGAAGGCACCGCCCCAAGATCAAACGGACCGCATATGCCGATCACACAGCCGGACCACCAGACGTCCAGTTAGGAGGATAGTGCACGTTAATATCTGTTAAACAACCTGTATTTAAGACATACTAAGGTTGCAACAAAGGGTGGATGAAATTCCAATCCGAAGGCCGGATGGTATCGTCCCATATTGGCTTGGTCGGCCTCAATTTGAGTTCCCTAAATCAAAGATTCAACGTCTCATCTCGTGTTTAAAGTAATGGCTTTATGATAACTGCCATCTTTAATCATAAGTTTAATACACCAAAATCGTACGATTTAACCGATTAAATCCCTATGTTCTCCCGTGGAGGCTGATTCCTGGATCCAACAGCCAATAAAGGAATACGCCTACAATATGCCCCGCTGGTTTAACACGAGTCCACATTTAAAACAGACAAAAAAAAGTGTCAGTATCATTCAAATTAAAATATAAATGAAATGAAAAATATGATTACAGAGGTATTCTGCTTACCGATTTCATGGCAGCTGCCATATCATCATATCTCTCAGCCTGCTCGGCGAGCCTTGCTTTCTGCACCAGCTGCTCACGGTCTACCATTTTAGCTTACTTGAACGGACCTTGGTCTGTTTTCCAAATCAAAATCGCAGTATGTCTTTTTTTTTTTAAATATATATATATCTTTGTAATGCAGAGTAATGGCACCAGGTCCTCTCTCTGCAGCTGCTGCCTGCTGTCTGCGCCTGCCGACGGGACACCCCTCCCCCTCCGAACCCTTTCCCCGGCTCGTGTCACCACCCAGAAAGGGTGTGGCCTGGCGGAGTGACGTCATAACACGCCCTGGTGCTCGGGAACCCAGAAGTGTGTGTGTGTGCGTGTGTGTGGCCCACCACAGAAGAACGCCTCACCGTGTGGGCGCGACTCCTTCCAGTTCAGAGGTAACAAACGTTACAATACACGGTTATCTCCTGTAGTACCTAAATACAACGGTCTATTCACTTTGAGTTGCACCTGTATTTGACGAACAGTCATCAGGTCCATAGATGACATTACTGAGTTGGAGGACTCGCTGGCGTGGGGGGGGCAGCTAGCTAGTTTGTAGCCGGTATGACAGTGATGGTCCCATCAGCTGAGCCTCAGCTAGCAGCTGTCTGAGGATGAGTGAATTGGTCGGCCCTGGTGACGGACAGTGGACTGCAAAATGGCTGTTGTGTTTATGCATGAAAGACCTTGGATCAACTGGGCTCTGAATAGAAACAGGGATGTAGCCTCCGTACTGAGCAATCAAACATCTACAGGGAGATGGGGCTAGTGTAGGCATAGGTGTCCTGCTTCTTTCTTCACAACACAACCATGTAAGAATTCCTCAGCAAAGAAGACATATATATTCAATAGATTTAACCCTGTACACTATGCAATAACATTAAGCAGGCAGGAAATTATCCAAACGTCCAATCCTCATGCTATAGTTTTTCAACTAAACGCAGATTTATTGGAGAAAAGAAAGACCTCCACATTCAAACAGTTAAAATAAAAAAAAATGCCATGTTTCAAATGGAGTGAAATTTATTCCAAGTTAAACAGATGAACAGCTCACAGATGTAGAGTTTAGAGTTGAATCCCCTTCTATACAGGCTCACCTGTTCAATGCTGCTTCGACGATTTCAATCAGGGAACGATTTATACCCTGTTCTGGATCATTACAATGAACTTCTTGTGTTTGTTTAAAGAACCGTGGGACCGTTCTAGCACACTCGAGAAATCTGGAATCAGACATACGGTATTGTCATGCATACATCTGGCCTCATGAGTTGATAGCTTTGTTTTTCAAACCTGAGAATTGTTCTGCCACAGATGGCTGGACCATACTTGACAATTTAGTATTCAGAGGATTTTAATGTTCCCAAGCCTTCACCATCCCGAGCGCCTCCGTTATTCTACGTAACCAGAACAGTATTGTTTCATCCCAATCTTAAGACTTCACATTGCTGAACTCTCCCCCGTGCATTCGCTAGGATATAGACTCTACATAAACACATGAACACACATACACATTTACATAGTGTACACAATGTACACCTACAGGTAAACAAATTATAAATCTCCGAAAATAACAACACAACTTCTAAGTCCAGAATCACTTTTTAACAAGCTTATTTCTTCTTTTTTTTGTTTTGTAGGCATAAAGAATCCAGTTAACTCAATCTAGTAATAAAATTGTGTAATGAAGAGAACAGTGGTACAACATTCAAAAGACACGGCTGAAGCTGGAAAAAAAAACCGCGAGATCCGGCGACGTTTAAGAGAAAGCAAAGGCACGAAGACAGGCCATTGTTCAACGTGGGCATTCGCGAGAGGGTAAAGCATGAACCTCTACATGATTTCTAAAACCTGGAAGACGTCTTCACAATCCAAACCATCCTTAGCCGCAGTCGCTATGAATAGAAACGTAGATATTTAAGTGTAAGCTGCCTACAGTCACATGCACCTTGTCTTAACAGATACAATTATGTAAATTCATTGCCCCCCCTCCCCCCCTATAGCAGGAGTCCACGTGAGCAGAGAGAATGACTTGTATCTACTGATTAAATAATTCATGGGTGTTCTGGAGCAAACCTTATTCTGGAATCAAACAAGTCCAAAGCAGGGGGTGTGGGGCGGTTAATATTTCAGGATGTGGGGGTCGGGGGGGGGGGGGGGGGGTCGGGGTGAGGGACAGTGAGACAGTAAAGAGAGCTTTGCCTTTTCTCTATTGTTGTAGCAAAAGTGTATACATTTTAAATATATAATATATATATAGATAGACTTATTTATAAAGTGCTTAATAGGAATAGAGAGTTATAGAATGTACTCGTATGCTGTCACTTTGCTTTGTTGGTCTTCTCCGGAGTCTTCGGTCTGCTGTGTGTGCGGTTATTTACATCATGTTTACAAGTCCTGTTTGATACTCCGTCGTGGGTTGGGTGCCGGGTGGAAGGGTGAGGGCTGGGTGAGTGCTGCGTTGAAGGGTGCTGGGTGGAAGTGTGCTGGGTTGAAGGATGCAGGGTTGAAGGGTGCCAGGTGGAAGGGTGAGTGCTGGGTGGAAGTGTGCTGGGTTGAAGGGTGCAGGGTTGAAGGGTGCTCTGTGGGTGGGTTTCAAGCTGGAGGGGTGTCAGCGGGGTGGAAGAGTGGAAGGGTGCTGTTTGGAAGGAAGGGTGCTAGGTGGGTGTAGGACAGAACAGTGCTGGGGGAATGGTGTTGGGTGCTGGGTGGGTGGAAGGTGCTGGGTGTGTTGGGCCTGGTTCTAAGGGTGCTGGGTGGGTTGGGCCTGGTTCTAAGGGTGCTGGGTGTGTTGGGCCTGGTTCTAAGGGTGCTGGGTGGGTTGGGCCTGGTTCTAAGGGTGCTGGGTGGGTTGGGCCTGGGTTCTAAGGGGGTGCTGGGTGTGTTGGGCCTGGTTCTAAGGGTGCTGGGTGGGTTGGGCCTGGTTCTAAGGGTGCTGGGTGGGTTGGGCCTGGTTCTAAGGGTGCTGGGTGGGTTGGGCCTGGTTCTAAGGGTGCTGGGTGGGTTGGGCCTGGTTCTAAGGGTGCTGGGTGGGTTGGGCCTGGTTCTAAGGGTGCTGGGTGGGTTGGGCCTGGTTCTAAGGGTGCTGGGTGTGTTGGGCCTGGTTCTAAGGGTGATGGGTGGCTTGGTGCTGGTTCTAAGGGTGATGGGTGGCTTGGTGCTGGTTCTAAGGGTGATGGGTGGCTTGGTGCTGGTTCTAAGGGTGATGGGTGGCTTGGTGCTGGGTGGGTGGTTGCCGCTGGAGTTCTAGTACTGGGAGTTGAGCTTTGGATGGATTGGTGGCAGGAGAACGATTCGGGGTGAATTGATATTGGTTGATGGGTGTAGTGATAGTGGGTTGATGGTTGCTGGGTAGTGGGTTGATGGGTGCTGGGTTATTGGGTGCCAGGTTACTGGGTGTAGTGATAGTGGGTTGATGGGTGCTGGGTAGAGGGTTTCGTGACAGTGGGTTGATGCGTGCTGGGCAGTGGATGTCGTGACAGTGGTTTGATGGGTGCTAGGTAGCATCGGGCTGTCGCGGTTCAGGCTGTAATCAGGACATGGAGCAAGTGACCCCAGCGTCCTCGGAGTGGTCACAGTTGTGCACGTCCCAGGCTATGTGGGAGCACTCCTGGAGCGTGGCCTCGTCGCCGCGGCACTTGAGATTGTCCAGGAAGATGGTGCCCGCGCCGGGCCCGAAGAAGGCCTCGGGACGGGCCACCATGGCCTCGCCGCAGCCCAGCTGGTTGCACACCACCTGGGCGTCAGGGATGTCCCAGGCGTCATCGCACACCGTGCCCCACTCGCTGCCGGAGAACATCTCCACGCGGCCCTCACACTGGTGCAGCCCCGCCACCAGCCGGACGGCGCCTGCAGGAGCGGCCAGAACACAGAAAGCCTGTCACACTTCGACCGCGGTCCGTGGAGAAACCTTTCGACCGGCACACGTCGTTTTGGGATTGAGGCAACCTCGAAAACGATGCACAACATAGATATACTGTATATACTGACTAGATGTCGCATTTGGTTGCTAAGCATGCGTCAACAATGCCGTCACCAATACCACTATCTTGCCTCGGGGTAACCACCCACCTGAATGAAAGAACATCCGATGGGGCAGAGGTCCTTTCCTAGTCCAAATCACTCTAAATGCTTAAAAATAATGCGATTTAGAGTGATTTTGACTGGGAAAGGGTCTCTGCCCCATCGGTCGTTCATTGATTGAGGGGGGAGGTTACCCGCGGCAAGATGGCGGTGGCTTTGATGCATACGTTCCAATGAAAAGCGCAGCTCAGGCGATATCTAGTCAGTATATATATCTATGGATGCGCATGGCCTAACCACTACCAGCAACTTAATGACATGATCTACAGTTCAGTGGGAAATACCCTCATTGTGGATTAAAGTGTCTACTTAAACACTACACGGTAGTATAGTAGGATATCTGGGTATGATATCTGTCATGAACTACCTTCATTGGGGGTTTGGCCGTTAGAGACACTCCTGTTCGCCACAAATTCCCGTCCGGCTGCAGAAAGGCTTGGAGCTGGAGGAAGCCAGAGAAGGCAGATCATTATCTGTAAAGCGCAGGAACCTACTATTCCCAAAAGCATTAGGAAAGTGCTCCAGCCAATCATTAGTAGTGATCAATAATATGCGAGGCGATCATGAAAGAAGGTTTGAAAACAACTGCGAGCAACGTTTTTGTGGCTTGGAATCACAGCGCTGAACCGCGATGCATTTCAGACTGACTTGAGTGCAGCTGGCCGTCTTCATAACCCACCTCAACACTGCTTGTTTGCCTTGCTGTTGGCATTGCTCCTGATATCTGAATAATATATTTTTGCAAGCTATGAATTTAACATACAATAGTAAGCCATTACGTCGCATGATATTATTAGGGGGTTGTCAGCGATTCGGTTCCGACACATGGGGGGCCTAACAGAATATTACACTGCACAAGCAGCTGATGCTACTGCTGTTCTACAGTACTAGGATGTACACATCAGACATGTACACTCCCATGTACACAAAGTGTATCAACCATGCATGCTTTGTGTACACGTCACACATGTACAGGTACACAATGTACACATCATACATGTACACTTAATGTACACATCACACATGTGCATGTACACTTCATGTACACATCATACATGTACACTTCATGTACACATCATACATGTACACTTAATTTACACATCATACATGTACAGGTACACTTAATGTACACATCATACATGTACACATCATACATGTACACCTCATGTACACATCATACATGTACACCTCATGTACACATCATACATGTACACCTCATGTATACACCATACATGTACACCTCATGCACATTTCACTCCGGCTACAGCCAGTGTCCCCTGGTCCTTACGGGCGCAGATGACCCCGGCGTCCTCGTGGTGTCCACAGTTGTGCTGACCCCAGCCCAGGTGGAAGCAGCTGCCCAGATCCAGCTCGCTGCCCAGGCAGTCCACGTTGTCCATGAGGATGGGGCCCTCGCCGTAGCCATAGAAGGCTAGGCCCTTGGCGGCGACGGCTTTCCCACAGCCCAGCTGCCGGCACACCACCCGGGCGTTGGTCATGTCCCAGTCGTCGTCGCACACAGTCCCCCAGATGGTGGAGTAGAACACCTCCACCCGCCCGGCGCAACTGCTGTTGCCGTTGACCACCCTGATTCTTCGCAGAACTACGATGGGGGGGGGGGGGGGGGTGAGAGAGTATATGATGAACTAATTGTATGTTATGTAACACTGGTATTACTGTCTCTGGGTGAAGGGTTATCACCTCTCTGTGCTTGAGTAGTCGTCGTAGTAGTTTCTGTAGTTTGAGTCACTGGCAGTGTTCCGTTTGCCACTGAAAGGTGATGGACATATATTGGAATCATAATGCAAATTGAGGTGAGGTCCTGTAATTTTGTGTTTTCGCCACCATTTGCGTGTGGCGCTGCAGCACGCCAGAGGAACTCTGTGTTAAACAGTACCCTCTGTTGGTCATTTGGCAGAAGTGCAGGATTCATAATTTACCGTAATTCATTGTAACCTCGCAGAACGCTTCATATGCAATTGGCTCGTGGCCCTCAAACCTGCCGGGTGTGCGTTAACCAGTTGCAGCTCAGATTGTAGAGAGTTGGGGAAATAAGCTACGGTGATATACAATATATAACTACCTATTCGAGAGCCTGTAGAAGAACAAAAAAATATGAAAATAGGGATTGGATAAAATGTGCTTTTTAAGGGGTTTTGAGCGAAGAGAACAGATTGAACCTAAAGGTAATAATGATATTAATACTATGAATAATAGTGAGGACTTTAATCCCTTTTTAAGGTGGTTTACATAACACGTAGTAAAATATGAGTAAATCTAGGAACTTTGTCCTGCCACCTGTTTATATTCATAGTCACCCAACCTTATATCGTTTCATATCTGGATCATTCTTAGTTATTGAATATGGTACCTGGGGTGAGGTTGGTGAAGGGGAAGAATCCCCTCCCCCCTTCCGGCGGCCACACGTTCATAGACTCTGTGTTTGTGGGCGGTGGCGGAGTGGTCAAACCCGAGCCTTTAAAACAGAAGGGTCATATTCACTAATAACACCAGTGTTATTGCATGCAAGCATGTTTGTGAAGAGTTATTATCATCAAACTTAATTTATTCAATGGTGACATATAATACCACCGGTTGTGAGTGTTACAAGACGTTTTGAACATCGGCCTCTTCTGACATCACAAGTGGACGTTTCCACCTAGATGGATAGATCAGTCTACCAGCCTACCCAGCGGACTGTAGCAAACGTTATTCACCTATCCTACGTCTAGGTGGACACTCCCACTTGTGATGTCAGAAGAGGCAGATTGTCAAAGAGCTTGTAACGGCTAATCACGCTCACACCTGGTGGTATAATATGTCCAGTGGCGGTTCTACGTCCAGTTACGCCCCGGGCAAAACTGGACTGAAGTCCGTAGGTTCACGAGTATCGTGGTTTGTATCATGGGGTGGGGGGGTTTGGGGGTTTGTATCGTGACCCTACGGACTTCAATGGGGGTTCATTCCGTCTGGGCACGGCACCTTCTCAACGAGCAGGTGCGCCTGCAGCCAGAGGTGGCGCAATGTTATGTACTTCATTGAAAACTGCTATGTGATTTGGCGCCCCCCACAAATATGGCACCCCAGGCAGCTGCCTGGTTCGCCTGTACCTAAAACCGCCACTGAATATGTCACCTTTGATTCATTGAATTGAATGTACAAAACTTTTGTTTATGTGTCCGGGGAGGTTTGTTTACTGGCACATATGACGCTGGCGTCCTCGTGGTGTCCGCAGTTGTTTGTGCCCCAGCCCAGACTGTAGCAGCGTGACAGCATGAGCTCGTTGCCGGTGCAGTTGACGTTGTCCAGGAGGATCTCTCCTCGGCCGTAGCCGAAGTAGGAGTTCCGGAGCGCCGACACGGCCCGGCCGCACTGGATCTGCCGGCACACCACCTCGGCGTTCTTCAGGCCCCAGTCGTCGTCGCACACCGTGCCCCAGCTGCCCCGGTAGTACACCTCCACACGGCCCTGGCAGCGGTCCCGCCCCCCCACCAACTGGATGGCGCCGTCACCTGCCGGGGGATAGGGTCGGTGAGGGATTAGCCTGGAATATTTAAGGATTCATAATGGAACGCTGCAGGGTTCATGTGGAATATCGGGATTCATTTGGGCTATTATGATTCATATTTGATATTAGGGATATTCTTGTGGAAAAGTAGGATTTATATGATATGCCTGGATTTATATGGAGTACTACAGCAATTCCATAACAATGGAATTATGGAATGTATATAGAGTACTGGGTTTATATGAAATAATAGGATTCATATGGAATATTAGAATTCCTTTGGGATATTAGGATTCATAATGAATATAAGGATACTGGGACTCATTTTGGCCATCAGGATCCATATGGAACTTTATTCTGGGATTCCTATTGGATATAATATGGGATATTCAGGTTTCATATGTAGTATTGGTACAGCCTGACATCACCTGACATCAGGCGACGTCAGGCCTCTAATAAATGTGTGTGCACGTGTTGTTCTGTAAGCTTCAATGCATGTTCTTCACACATGCGGGGTCTGGAAGAGAGAGAGAGTGAGAACGGCGTGGTGGATTACACCTCTGTGTATACTATTACTCTCTCTATAGGTCCACACCTTTGTAGCAGACACACGTGCCACAGAGCAGAGGACGGGACGGTTGAGTGTTGCCACGGGGAAAAAAAAAAAAAAAAGCAGATGTGGTAAAAATTCCCGACATGAAAGAAGTCCCCCTCGGCCGACAAAAGCTTCTTCTCAAGTGTCCTTGGTTTACAAAGGCCTTCCCAGTGGTTTCTAGAACAGGGTCTGTGGGGAACCGGCTACTACGTCACCATTCCGATTCGGAAAAACAAGGTCCTGTGCCGGTGTCTTATGACCCCCCGTGGGAGGGCAGAGGACGGTGAACACTGAAGCAATGGCTTCAACAAAAGATGACCTGACACACAAAAGAGATGGCCAGGAATGTAGGCAGGCCTCTTAAGGTGTGCTGGGTTGTTCTCTACTACAGGTGTTGGGAAGGAGCTAAAACTATTGGAAACCAGGTTCAGCACGGAAGAGCCTGGATCTGAATCTGATTCCTGGATTTGTGGGCTTTATCGTGATGGCAAAGTTATGGCGCAGAGTACATTTACATTTGCATTTGTGGCATTTAGCAGACGCTTTTATCCAAAGCGACTTACAATTAGTACATTTGTCAGAAGAATGAGAAACAATATATCGCTGTTACAGTAAGGATACAGTAAGGATGTCCATAGAAACAAGTGCCAAGCACTAACAATCGCTAGGTTAAACCAGTCCCCGCATACCGTAACAAATCTAAGAGGCTACACAACTAAGTACATAAAAACTGACAAGGAGGATGTAGTTAAGACTTACGTAAAGCCAAAACACCAGTGGCCGGCGTGGTGTGCCTCTGTGGGCCTCTGCCTTGAAGCGTCACCTGGTTGCCTAACAGAACACACAAAGAAAACACACGTCTCAGCCCCTTTCACGGTCACATCATCCAGGCCCACCAGCCATCGGCATCCCCTCGGCCCCCGACGGCACCGCCTCACCTCTGCAGAAGACAGCTACGTCCTCGTAGTGGTAGCAGTTGTGCACGGCCCAGCCCAGACTCCCGCACTGGCTCAGGTCCGTCTCGCCGCCGGTGCAGTCCACGTTGTCCAGCCAGATGGCCCCGGAGCCCTGGCCGAACTGGGAGCTGGTGCCCACGGCCATGGCCAGCCCGCAGTCCAGCTGGCGGCACACCACGTTGGCGTCCACCATGTCCCAGTCGTCGTCGCACACGGTGCCCCAGGCGCCGCCGCCGGAGCGCACCTCCACGCGGCCCTCACACCGGCCCTGGCCGTTCACCAGTTGCACTTTGGGGGGGGGGGGGAGAGCGTAGGGGGACGAGTGTGACGGTGGTGTGGAGGACGACCTCCGTCAGAGGCCCGGTAAGGGTGTGTTGTGTTTTGCGTGACGGGAAAGATCGTTCAAAAGAAAGTTGGCTCAAATGCGGTGGGGTTTATTTTGGGCCTGCGTGTGAGTTATGAAAGGGAGAAATTAAGAAAAGGATATGATACTTTTAAAGGTCTTTTGTGTAACGTTATATATGTGCTATTCTGTTGGGAATAATGACATGAAAGTCTACATCAAACTGTCAGGTCCTGATGGGAATAATAGTATAATAATAGCATCAGGCTAATAGTAATGGGTGTAATCCCTTTTAAGGTGGGTTACACAATAAGAGTAAATACGTACATGTGACTCCACCGGACCTGATGTAGGGGGATCGAGTGGCAGGGATAATAAACGATCACGAAAGGGAAGAAGGGCAGAAAGGGGTCTTGATTTACAGTGGCCTCAAGCGTGTCCTGCCACCTGTTTATATTTATATTCACCCCATCTCATCTTCGCACTGATTGTTCTGTCTGTAATAGTGTGTGTGGTGTCATGACGTGGGTATAGGTGGCTATAGGTGGGGTCGCAGAGCTGGCAGCAGACCTACCTTCATACCGCGGGATTGCGGGGGTCTGCGTGTGATGTGCTGACGGGTGGGAGGGAAGGAGGGCTGAGGAGGCGGAGAATTGAGAGAGAGAGAGAGAGAGAGAGAGAGAGAGAGAGAGAGAGAGAGAGAGAGAGAGAGAGAGAGGGAGGAGGGATGAGAGAGAGAGGGAGAGAGAGAGAGAGAGAGAGAGAGAGAGAGAGAGAGAGAGAGAGAGAGAGAGAGAGAGAGAGAGAGAGAGAGAGAGAGAGAGAGGATGAGAGAGAGAGAGGGATAGTTTGGTCAAAATGATTTGTTGAAAGGAGGTTCTTGGCCTCCCATCGTTTTCTGTACTCTATATCTACTATATCTATTTTCCTGTAATTCTAGAACCTGAACCTCAACAGGAAGCCTATTTAGCCCATGTGCGAGGGATGCACAATAGAAATGTGTTCTGTTGAATATGCGGCGCTGGGTTTATTTACTGCACATAAACAATTGCTGCTTATGGACATGAAATGGTATTGGAAAATAGATCCAACCATAAACGTATCCATGTATAGAATTAGAGGGGAACAACAATAAACTAATGTTTAAAGCATATTTTATTTCCCATGTCAATCATTTACTTTGACTACTTGGAATTGAAATGTCTCAAGTGTATGAATATTTTTAATGAATTGCTTCCATTTGAAATAATATGTAGTTTTTAAATATTGAAATATTGAGCGGATTTGGTGTTATGACATTCTTGACCGATGGACAAAAACAAATGTGCAGCTACATGTGACCTACATGTCCCTAATGGGTAAAGATATGCATGACATAGGGTATGCCTGCTACACACGCACAGTTGTATTGTGTTTCCACATGTCACAAAGGCCGCAGTCTTTTGAACATCACACTCACGATCTGGGACAATTCACAGGCTTCCACCATTGTCAATGTTGGTAATGAAAGCGGATGTATAATGTGCAGAAGTACTACACTGTGTGTACTGTACATGTTTGTTTTTTCCCCCAGAATAACTGCATTGAGTCTTTTGTTGTTCATATAGGGCAGCGAGACACTCAACACCTATCTATATAAGGTAACAGCAGTTTGAATACCTCAGTTCAAACAGGGTAGAGCTTTGATCAGGCCCAGAAAATCAAGCCCGGCCCGACACATTAACTGTAATTTTGAGCCCGAACCCGATTTCAACCCCAATTTTTTTTTAATACATGGGTGTATTTTAATACTTTGTGTAACTTGTTCACATTTGTTACTTAGGCCTACTCTGCTAGATATATATAGGCCTGTAATACATACATTTCTCCAATCTATGCCATGAACATAGATTTAAGGCCAATGAAGCAATGAAAAAAGAAAAAAAACACAAAAGCTCGATCAAAGGCCCGGCTTAACTCGGCCCGAGGATAGTGTTGGGAAATATCGGTCGGGAGGGCTCGGGCAGAGAATCTAAACTCTAAAACAGGGTCAAATACGTTGAACATGAACATGAATGATACATACCGGGTACTTCTCGTAGGCTTACTTTAACGTCTCCTGCAAAATGGCAATATTCAAAACATGAGTTGAAACAGAAATGACAAGCAGTCCATCAGTCTGTTGGAATCAGTCAACATGTGGCAGTGTACAGTATAGCGCTTAATCAGCCATAATGTGTAAACGAGTGACCCTGTTCCAGCTAAATAAACAACAGCTCTATCTCCCTTTAACTCTTGGAACAGAGGGCCAAGACAAAAGGCTACCCACACAAAGGCAGCCACCTACTGGGAGTTCACTTACTGGTACACCCGTTTTTTTTTTAGCCCAGTGGCAAGGGCCTTGCAGGTGCACCTGTACATGCCCCAACACACACCATCGTCACATCTCCTGTCGTGCACCCTCCCCTCTGTCTTATCAGTAGTCTGGGACGGCGCGGATTAAAAAAAAGGCCCTTGAATTAAGTATAACCGTATTGCGATTTAGTGTTTCGATTTCTTTGTAATTCTGATAACATGTGTCTTAATTGAATGGAGAACCCCTCAATTGATATACAAAAATATGTGTCCTAATGTGTGATCCAGCAGTCCTACTATGTTCTAGCAGAATTTATGGGGGGAGGCGCCACAGAGCCTGGGCCGGAAACCACTTACTCCAGGGGGTGGAGTTATGGCTTGTTTCCTGTTTAATTACTGAGATAATCTACCCAAGACAAACCAATTAGCATTAGTGGATGAGGGCAGTGGAGGCCTACAAGACGTGGATTTGAAACCCTAACACTTTTCCTAAGATCGTAGGTGCCTGAACAGGATGTTATAGCTTCCCTCCCCACCGGGAAAGGTCCACTAGTGCTGGCCGAGTTTGTGTTAGCCAATCATGCGCTTGCATTCCCTGCCTCCATCAACATGAATGGTTGAAAAAAATATGAAGTGACATTTTTTTTAACGCCCTTATCACCCTGATTTATTGTCATTGCGCAGAGTACAAGTACAGTGACAACGAAATGTAGTCGAAGATCTAAATAGAAGTGCAAAGAGAAAATGAAGGTGCACAATTAAGCGCTAACCAACTATCACTCACCACTGAAAGCACCCAATGAGTCCTCAGTCCCCCCGCCGCCCCCCCAGGGGGCTCCCCAGTGGCTGCAGATCACTCACCATCGTGATGCATTAGCACGCACGCTCATGGACACCAGCAGGACTGACACCAGCAGCGCCAGCAGGAGCCACACCGCCGGCCGCCAACACCTGCTCACCAAGACCACCTCACGTCGTCCCCTCATGGCTGCCAGGCTGACCTACCGCCTGGACACACACACACACACACACACACACACATTCACACTCGGTTATAACGTACCGTATAACGCGGGAGGCAGTAGCTCAGGAGGTAGATCGAGGTTGGCTGGTAACCGCAAGGTTGCTGGTTCGATCCCCGCCTCCTCCTAGCTGAGTGTCAAGGTGTCCCGGAGCAAGACGCCTCAAACTTACTGCTCCTGATGAGCTGGCTGTCGCCCTGCATGGTTGACTCCGCCGTCCGTCGGTGTGTGAATGTGCGCATGAATGTGGGATTGTTAGGCAATATTGTAAAGCTCTTTGGGTGGCCACTGGTTACAAAGAGGCGCTATATAAATGCAGTCATCTACCATACTTTATCTCTCCATCTAATGATCCTTACCAGTCTGCTTTCAACTTTCCCGCACCTTACCGGATTTTCAAATATTCCTGCAAATTCCATCTGCGTTATCCTGGGTCTCACATGTCGGTCCACCTGACAGGCCCTACTACTCGTCAACGTTAAACAAGCCCATCAGCCCCTACTCTAATTATAGTATTGAATTTAAATGAATTATTCTGTCTGATGAACGCTGTCACCCGGGTGTTTGCGGTGGCAGAGCTGTCGATGTTAGAGAGGTCATAGAGAGAGAAATGTAGTGAGGTGTGAAGAAATCTGTGTAGAAGGACCACCTTAAACATAGCCGTCAACTAGCCGCGAACCCTTAACTGTCTCATCGCTGTCAGCACCCTGGGAAACATCGTTTTGATTCTCTTCTGTTTTGACATGCTGACACAAAATGGCTGCCGTTCACTATGTCGGTTGCTGTTGGCAGCGGCTCCAGGAACAAGGAGAGAGGCCAGTGTTGTTGTCAGTCTCAGTCTAGGATGGCGAGCCCAGAGGTGACTTTGAGAGTCTCCCACCCCTCACACTGTTGGGTCAGGGAGGGCGGTGGGGTGGGGGGGGGGGGGGGTTGTTTCATGTGAAGATTAGGCAGCTGCCCCATAGTTTTGGATGGCTCAGGGGTTTTCCTCTGGCCGGTCGATAAGCACCTCGATCAAGCGTGTTAGCCTCTTCTCCGATAAGACTGAGAAGAGAGTGACAGAAAAGCCTCCGCTTTCACTGCGCCCGCTCCTAGGTATGTTATCACCAAAAGGCCGATCGTCAGGGGAGTTTGTGTGCGGGGCTCGGAGCAAAGGGACTCTGGGATGTTTGTCTTGTTTTGTTCTTTTTTTTTGCTCCCACAGCCCCCCCACTGACCTTACCCCGGAATGTGTGTGTGAGAGGATGATGAGGGGAGAATTTGATATTGGCCCCCAAGAGATAGTGGGCATTCCGAGCCCAGGGGACACAAAAAGACATTTCTGCTCTGCGTGGTCCCCCCTTCGTCAGGGCCTAAAAGCTGCTTCCTGCAATCTTTCACTGGAAGCCTCCAAAACGCTTATGCACCTGTTGACATGGACTGGGCGCCTCTCGTCTCCTCGCTAAGCAGGGGGAGACAGCAGGAGCACTGCAGTGGAGAGAGAGGGCCCGCGCGGTGGAGAGGGCCCCGGTGGAGCGGGCCCCTGGTGGTGGGACGTCGGGGGGGGGGGGGGGGGGGACAGTCCAACCGTGCTCTACGGCTCCACTCTTCAGCCACTTTGGCGGTGAGAGAGCATACAGTACACAGAGTTCAAGGCAACGCAGAGCCTCTCTCAAGAGTACCAGAGGGGTCATGGGAACACTGGCCCCGAAACTACAGACAAACAATACACAAAACAAGCCCTGGAAGACGCTTCCAATACAATCTGACAAGGGGACAGTGCCGGCTGGCTGGTGGTGTGTGTGGCGGAGGGGGGTGGGGGAGGTCCGAGAGAGCTGAGGGGGGCTGCAGGCTCCATTATAAAAGTCATTGTGTGTCCAATTGTGGAGATTGGGGATTTAAACACCTGCACTGTACACAAGGAACCATGGCGGTCTCATTTGTACCCTGTGCTTACAAACCACTCCAAAACTCTGGGACAAACGGTGTGGTTGTGCGAGATGAAAAATAATCTAGTCCCCAATGTTATGTTGTTCAATACTCTATTCATAGTGGGATGTAGCGCAGATCCGCCGGGGCATAATGTTGGCTTTTGTGTGGATCACTTCCCCTCCCTTCTCCCTTCCCCGGGCTGAAACAGCTGAAAGATCCGGGGTACTGAAATGCTCCTGGTTGGGATAATACTTTGAGTATTATGTGTTTTATGTAAGTCATTTGTGTTCCTTAAAGAAAAGAGAAAAAAAAAAGAAAAGATAAGGAGAAAGAGAACGATTTCTAGCCATTTCAAAAAAGATTAGTTTAGCCTGCCGGCTAACGGGACTGGTGTTTCTTTGTACTGATGTACTTAGTTTTTTTGGCGGTTTGACAAAAACAAAGATTGACATCTATGTACACAAAGATAATATTCAAGACAATTTTCAATCAGAAAAATGTTACAAGATATTGAGTTAAAATGCCAGAAGAACTACATTCAGTTAAAAATATTGTTTGCATGGATTTGTTTCTGTGTGTAGGGAATGTACGCATGAAGATTATGAACTATTAGAAAAAGAAAAAAAATGACATGTACAAAAAGCCTATTTAACATATTAATCATAAAGGGTATACATATTTTCAATACATTTATTAAAAAATAACTAATACAACCCTCCATTCATTGAAGTACAGAAAAATCATTATTTTCTTTTAAGAATGAAATACAAGCATGCCAAACCAACAGGAATTCAAATCTTTATAAATTAAAACATTAAAAAAAAAACACATACCTGTTACGAAGGTAATTCACCAGCAAGGAAACCAAACAAAAGTTGGACTCCCCAAAAAATAAAAATAAAACAGCAACCTGTCCTGGAAACTCAAGCGGCAAAGTTAATTCCAAATGCCACACGGACAACAACTGCAACTTTGTGCAGAACAACAACAAGCAGAGAGACTGTAGGGCCTATTCTGGGAGCGCTCCATGTACCAGGTCCTTCATCTCCTTAACCCTACGCGACTATAAGTACCTGGCGCCCGGAACAAAGACCACGTAAAACAATGAACACCACAGCATTGTATGTTAATATCCAGACGCCCAGAGCCCTGTTCAAAGATTGCAGGGAGAGAAAGAAAAGACAATGAAAGCCAGCCCTTCACAGGTACCCCATAGCAGCTTCAGTTTCACAGAGAAGGTGCGGTCCTGCTCATCTCTGTACACAGGATACAGTGTGTGTGTGTGTGTGTGTGTGTGTGTGTGTGTGTGTGTGTGTGTGTGTGTGTGTGTGTGTGTGTGTGTGTGTGTGTGTGTGTGTGTGTGTGTGTGTGTGTTGTGTGTGTGTGTGTGTGTGTGTGTGTGTGTGTGTGTGTGTGTGCGTGCACACATGCCATTTACCTCTCCCTCACAGAATCCCTCTAGTGTACAATACGATTGGGGAAGAAGGAACATTTCTAAAACCACTGGGGGATAGGAAGTAATATCGGGGGAAGGATTTCTCCACAACCATCCTCACTCCCGATACATAAGAGTACAAAACATATGCACATGTCAAATAACACTTGCACCCTGTAATGACATTCAGATAATACATTAAGATAATCTGAAATGAATTGATGACTTCAGATGATCGGATGACAATTTCCAGTACAGCATTAAGCAACGTGGCAAACACATCATCCGTTTGTTTTAAGTCTTCAATTTTTAAATCTTCAAAAACTCAAAACTGTTCAAAACTGCTTTTTAGTGAATATAGTCTGTGGAATACCTGATCCAACATGTGGTTGCTCTGACACATCCTATTTGAATAGCTGCTTCCTTGGCTGAATAGAGCACTTGTGCAGCATGCGAATCGCATCGGAAAGGGTCTACTTTGATAAAAATTATTAGGCTACAATTATCGTAGCCTACATTACATGCAAAGCGCAGACTGGTACGGGATGAATGACCAGGGGAAGGTCATCATGGACTAACATATAGGCCTTTCTGCATTTGAATGGCCACTAAAGTCACCAGTCTATAGATGAGGGTAGAGACATCATGCCCGCTAATTCTAACCATAACGTTTGACATTTGAGACCAATACGCATGTTTTGCAATTTGTGACGCCTACACACCTAATTCTCGGGAACAAAAACGTTTGTACAGTTAAAGGGGTGCTATATAACTAAGCACAGAAGATAGAAAGAAATAGTAATGAGTTTGCTGAAGAAGATCAAATCTTATCAAAGGTATGTCTACTGTAACACAACAGGGACCATTTCCATAACTAGGGATGCAAGCTGTGCTGCAAAATGCTTCTCATTCCCTCCTTCTGATAGAAACAAAGTTTATTCAAACAGCATTGTTACAACCCTGCGAATGTTGACACTCTTGAATTGCATGCTTAGTGTTGGGCAGACTTAAAGCCAGAGCTTTCAAAGAGCTAATCCGGCCACGGTCAAATGTGCTGGAGGCTCAGCGTTAGCTTCATCAAGGCCTGTTTCAGAGATTCCATTCGCAGTACGTCAAAATATAAGGGGTCTGTTTCACTGAGCTAATCCTCACCCACTCTGGAAAATAATATAACTGTTTACAAAGAGGCCTGAAGATAAGTTTCAATGAATTGTATTGGCCTGTATAAACATCTATACATGTAATGACCTACTAAGCATAAAGCTAAAAAGGTTGCTCTGCATTATTCTTATTTCTATTTTCTTTGGCGTCGTTTCAAAATTGAATTGAATAACAGGATGTAATAATGGTGAAATGTTTCTCCCCTCTAGACGCTGGTTCATTGAGGTGATGGGGGACTCACCGTGGTCAGTGTGTTAGTAAGCTAGGACGATAAGGAAGGGTCTGTTGTTAGAGCTCTGTTCTGTGCCCTGCTCTTCTGCAGCAATGCCTCTTGCCAAGTCTGCTGTAATGAATAGAGGAGAGATGGGATTAAGCCGTCCAAGGACTGACTGACTCTGACGCTCTCTCTCTCTCTCTCTCTCTCTCTCTCTCTCTCTCTCTCTCTCTCTCTCTCTCTCTCTCTCTCTCTCTCTCTCTCTCTCTCTCTCTCTCTCTCTGTCTGTCTCTCTGTCTCTCTGTCTCTCTCTCTCTCTCTCTCTCTCTCTCTCTCTCTCTCTCTCTCTCTCTCTCTCTCTCTCTCTCTCTCTCTCTCTCTCTCTCTCTCTCTCTCTCACTCTCTCACTCTCTCGTTGTCTCCCTCTTTCTCTCCCTCTTTCATATAATCCTACATATCTCTTTCTTGTTCTGCTCTTTTGAATATCCAATCTTTTCCCTTTGTACAAGACACTGATATACTAAATATACACTGTATATGCAGAATAATTATCATAAAACCTTTGGCAAAATGCTGAACTTTGGACACGCTCCATTTTTCTTTTCTTTTTAATTGGAGCATTGCTTTTACTCTCAGAGAGAATTAGCATTTTCATTGTTCAAAAAGGATAAAACAGCAATCGAGCCCACCCATGTTATGTCAGAGCTTCCTCAAGGATTCTCTTTATCAGAGTAACATGTGAATTTAAAGAGGACACATTCGATAGCTCCAATGTGGCATCTTGTTTCCTTTTAACTATCATTTATGTGTTTCATTGTCATATACTGCTCTTCAAAGTTGGACATGGAAGCTAGTATGATATTATGCATACTCATAAAAAGAGTGTTGCAACATGATTTTAAATTATTTCCTTATGCATTGTGAAAGATCAAGAAGTATTAATACACAAGGTTCTTTAAGAGCGGTCTTTGCTACATCATCTGGTAGATTGTATGGTAGATATAAACAGCATGGTTATGGCATTTCTATATTTATACACATTTGACTTAGCAGAACAAGTGTGGGACAGGTGCAGAATATGTCACATAAAGATTGTGAATGAAAAATGTCTTTGACAGGAAGACAGGAAGTGTGTTTTGTCCTTTGTGTAGGAATAATATATTTACATATATAAATCTACAGACAAGTATACAAATAACAACATAATAACATAAAAAGTACATAACCGCATTTCAATTTATTGTACACTTATTATAAATGTTTCTCCCCCTTTAACAATGGCATTGCTGACCATTTGCAGTTGACTGGTATTATGTCATCTTATGGAACATTTAATTGTTTAAACTCGATGGCCTTCTCTGAAGCAGTACCTCATGCCAAATCCCCTCTCTCTCTCTCTCTCTCTCTCTCTCTCTCTCTCTCTCTCTCTCTCTCTCTCTCTCTCTCTCTCTCTCTCTCTCTCTCTCTCTCTCCTCTCTCTCTCTCTCTCCTCTCTCTCTCTCTCTCTCTCTCTCTCTCTCTCTCTCTCTCTCTCTCTCTTTATATAATTTCCGATTCTACCCGTTTTTATGGAGTATGATGCAAAACACCATCTAGTGGCCATGGAGGATCTACGGAGGATAAGAAAGACATCCAATGTGCTCTCGCTTCCAGATATATAGATATTTGGTCGACTACTTTTACTGTATACCAACGCAATACCCAGCACACGCACTGTGGCCAAATTTTCTGAGAATGAGAATCAATTGTTAGAAAAAGAGTAATTACACATTTTGGAAAAAAAAGTGAAGCAAACGTCATTAAAAGCTAAAAATAAATAAAATAAAGCTCAAATTTGTACGTGATTAATAAAAAAAAAAAAGATATGAAGACAAAGCCTACAATGTATAATAATAAATCGCCTTGGTAGAGTGCATCGAGGCACTGGCGGCCTGCAGCCACTAGTGGTCAACCATCCCTCACAATATGGTCCAGCTGGCTCCCGTCTGAGGACTGGCCGACCGGTGGTCTCGGTAGAACCGGAGCAGCCCTCCTCGAGCTGAGGGGGTACCATGTGTTTCAGTGCAGCGTACCTCTGACAGATAGGGCGTCATGCAGGTCTCAATGGGATTGTACCATCGGCAGCGACAGCTTCAGCCTGTAGATTGGGGTCTCGGAGATAACGTTAGCCCTTAAAGAAAAGTTGATAACGGGTGAGTCTCTTATCGCCTAGTTGTGCGTTTAGATCTGCGGGTCGACATACCGATAAAACAGCAGGTTTGTAAACTAGGGTTGTAGTATAAAATGTACGACCAAAAGAGGTCAGGCTGTGGGTTTGGACTGACTAAATAGCTGTCTTGTAACATTAATTAGTCTAACTAGCTGTGCTGTTGTAGGCTAACTTCACCTGGTTAGCTAGTTAGCCACGTACCCCGGGGGTCTCCTTCACGTCGATAGAGAAGTGTCACTGTCGTGGAAATGTTGGACATGGGACTTGAAGGTGTCCGTTAGGGGGTTTCGTTGCAAACTCATAGCTTCTCCGCCTCCCTGACGAGTAAATACACCCGCTACTTGTTGCTTCCTGTGCTTAACGTCAAGTGTAATTTACTCGTCATATACGTGGTTAGTTAACCGTACACATTCGGTCTCTAACGTGTGTGCGTGGTCCTCCTCACAATGTCTCGTGTCACACAGTTCTCTCACAGAATAATAAGTAACCACGTGATCTTGTGTTGACTATTTAATTAAACGTCATGCTGCACCCCCACCCTCCAAGGAAGTGTTATCCATTTTAGGAGCTGTACAGCTTGTAATTTGAAAGATGGCCCCTTTTATGCAAATAAACTATTGAAATATTTCTCGGAATGCTACTCTGACATAGTGTGTTTTCTCATCTTTTCAGCGTCCTCGTGTGACCATTGCATGCTGCATGTTTCATTTCTTCATCATCACAGAACTTCATCCAGTCCGATCGCTGGTTTCAACTCTGTTGCATGGTTCTATAGAATTACCTAAAACTTCTCTTCATCTATCGCTCTGTGTGCTGTGAATCTGTCACCATGAAGCGAGACAGGGCTAACTCTACCCTGTCACTGTCCTCAAAGAAACAGTCCAGGGACCGGACGAACCGTGACCAAGAGTTAGAGCGGTTACGGGCTGATCTGAAGGCTGAGCAGAGCCATAGACAGCGGGCCCTGTGGTGTTTCTCCGGGGAGCTCAGGCACCTTCGGGAGGAGGCCGAGTCTGAGCTTCAAAGGGCCTGCAAGGAGTTGACCTCCAGGCGGGCTTGTCAGAAAGCTACCCTCAGTCCTCCTAACTCCAAGCCGCCTGCCCGACTCATCCAGAACGTCTCCATCCAACGGGATAACGTCGGAGGTCGTGGAAAAGATGAGCCAAGCAGGAAGGCCGGGTCCTGTCGAGGCACTGGTAAAACCGATCACAAGCTACAGCAGCTCTTGCTGAGGTTTTACCAGGAGGTCCACGCGGAGGAGGAAGTCTACGACCCGCACGACAGGGAGGAGTTGGAGCTGCAGAAGGCCTCCTTCCTCTGCCGTCTGCTAGAGAGCCAGGGCAGACCATCCAAGGGGAGGCAGAGCCACAGATCTGAAGCGTCTTTAAGAGCTCCGAGTCAGGGGCTCAAAGGCGACCTCGGCCACCACTGTCCTCCTCAGCCTCCTCCGAACTCGCCCAGGTCCTCCACACACAGTCCCCAGAGCGCTTCCCCACCAGCACCCCAGAAGAAGCCCAGGCCGGGGCGGCCAGACGTGCCTTCAGGGTGGGACGCCTTTACGGCCCGCCATGTGTCCGCTGTGGTGTTAGGGGACACCTGTTGTAGCGGAACCCCGGACCCCGGCCCCCCAGAGAGCTCTCCTCATGCGGGTGGTAACCTCCAGCCCTCAAACCACTCCACTGGATCAGAGGAGGAATCTTCTCCCAACAAATGGTCAGAGAGAGCCATGGACCAGGTAAGAGTATACGCATCACCCTAGGCTAACATACCCTGTCTATACATATGTGTGGTATAAAGATTGTGATAAGCTACCAACTAGGATGCAATTCGGCGTTCTTAGATTGTCTTTGTACTCGAAACATGAGATCAAAATATGCCTGTATGATCTGGTGTTGATGACACCTTGATATGAGCTTGGCAGTTATGACATTTTCTTAATAACCCATATTTAATTGATCTACTTTGACAAGCTGCTGCCGCTTGTCTGTGCACAAAGTGAATACAGGTCGGTGGTAAGGCTGGACGCCCAGTCGTTCTGATTTGGCACGTCATTTTGTGTCACGATTGTATTGCAACGGTTTGGAGATGCAATAGAGCCACTGAAAGAAATCCTGGCCGGCTGTAATGATGCAGCTACGCTCATACTTTGAGCTTCATCTAACTGGTTTCACACCCCTCCAAAGAGAGATGAAACCGCTTCGTACTCTAGGGAGCTCATTTATAATGATGCAGGCAACAATGGCAGAATTAACCTGTCAAAAGGAAAGCAATGTTGTTGGTGATATTGGGACGGCTTTTATGGTGATTTCTTATATTATTCTGATTATTTTAATACTGTCTTATATTTTTTGGCACAAGGGATGGCAAATGTGTGTTTGTGTTTTGGCTTATCTTCCTATCTGGATCACGATTACATGGCGGGGAAATTGAATAATGAATCAAAGGTTGAACTGGGCCTGGCTTTCAGAGCTCAGCCCTGTGAGTGTTTGTTATGCACACACATGCTAGATCTGCCCCTCAGTGTCGAGGCCAAACTACGGGCCGGTCTGGATTTGGAATGAAGGTTGATTTCTACAGGATTTATTTTTTGTGATGTATCTCATCAGCCCCAAGTTTTTTATTGTATGTATACAATATAGCATTTATACTATAGCAAAATTTATGGTTAATTTACAAATTAATGAAGGTTACGATATTAAACGGAAACAGATTGAATAGAAAAAGTCTTCACACCTTCGGTTAGGTTAATTCATTGACTATTTTTTTTTAATAATTATTTTATGTAACGACATGTGTGTGACATCCGACTAACTTTTGGGTGTATATTTTTTCCAATTATTTTTTAACAAATACCAAATGCATTGTACTTTTTTGCTCTTAGTGACGCTCAATGTTTGCATAGAAAGAACATCAGCTCCTTGATAGAAGGAAAACCCTTTGGGATGTCGTAAATTATGCAGGTCTATTTCTGAATGCTGTGCCACGCCTAGCCCCCCCAAGAGATTTTGGGGGAATAGAATTTCTCGTCAACTGTTGACAGGAATCGCTTTGAGCGCGTTCCCTAACCGTGGTGTGACAGGCAGACGGCGAGATTCTGTCAGAATTACTTTCAACCTGACAGCATGTCACAACCGCTGAGCGGATTTGGGCTTGGATAAAGGTAGAAGGATTTAATATGACATGCCATCATGCATACACTCTCACAAGCCCCTCACAGCCACTTTGCAATGGCTGATAACAGGCCCACATTATGTGTTCGTTTTTTGAAGAGCATACGCACATTGTGCAGTCCATGTATGATATGACGGTGTGGCATCTTGTCTACGCTATGAGCAGCCCCCTTAACCGAGCTGCGAACCAGAGATTTAGCTAGGGTCATGGGGGGCATGTAGGGGTCGTGTTAAATCAACTCTAATGCTACAAGAGCAGCCTGACATTAAGGTCCAAGAGGATTGAAGTATAGAAGTAGGAAAATGTCTGAACAGAAACTTGCTCATAGGGAGAGATTGGTAATGCCTCTAGATGTTTTTCCTGTGGAGAAACTGCAATTCAGTTCAAAATGGGATTATTAGCTGTTTGTTATTTTTAACCACGCACTTTAGAATCTTGGTCATCACTGACTCTTCATCTGTGGCTTTAAGCGCACGCACACGCACACACACACAGACACACACACACACACACACACACACACACACACACACACACACACACACACTTCACACACACATACAGCCACGCACACGCACACACACACACACACACACACACACACACACACACACACACACACACACACACACACACACACACAGAGCCTGTTCGCAGCAGACATTCCCTAAGGGCTTCAACAGTCTATCACTGCTAGCTGAATTGAGAGGCAATTAGGAGGTTTATCTCAAATGTCTTTAAATTGATTTGATAAAATTGGGGTGGAGGGTGAGTAAGACTTGAGTGACTGTTGTATTGCATAACAATGCATTATTTTGTATCTTATATCTATATTATATCGCATTTTTAAGATAAAACGACATTGGTGGAGAATAAATGGATATATGCATATTGGAAATATAAACAATGAAACACTCATCATCCGATTGTGCTAATTTCAATGGAAAATATAACCAAAACATTGCTGAGAGGCAAGCATGCGTGGTGAGTTCCCCGCGGCCTCCCCGTGTTGCAGTGTGTAATGCCTCTTCAAGAATCAATAGGCAGCCAACATCATTCCAGCGTCATCTCCATGGAAACGAGCGGCAGCCACGGTCGCAATTGGCCAAGTCTCGGGACCTGCCTTTCCCTGATAGGACGACGGGAACCACTCTCCCCACCCCCTCTGACAACCAGCGACTGTCTTACACACACACTCACACACAGACCCATCTCTACCAGCGTCGTCTTCCTTCTTCACCTATATGGAATCGGACTGTTTTCATCGAACGGTTTAACATCTCAAAGCCCTTTGGAGGCGGCGGCCTAACTGACAGCGTGGACATGGGGGAGGGATCGCTCCAGGACCCACCAGCGCCTTTACCTCGCTGGAAGACTTGACGATCGGAATAGCGACCTGTTTGAAGGCTTTTCTGTATGAAGTCACCTCTCTTC
Organism: Melanogrammus aeglefinus; assembly: GCA_900291075.1. Lineage (NCBI taxonomy): Eukaryota > Metazoa > Chordata > Actinopteri > Gadiformes > Gadidae > Melanogrammus > Melanogrammus aeglefinus. The sequence continues at coordinate 83,067 of OLKM01001352.1, read as the reverse complement.
ATCGCTGGCACGTCATATCGGCTAGGCCTGCAGGCAGTGCATCGACGACAGTCAGAGTCTGGACTGGTAGGGTATACCCCCCCCCCCCCCCACCCACCCACAAACACCAACGCCACCCTCCGCTGCGCTCGCTGTTTCTTAAGGAGGGACCATGAGACAGCCTAGGAACTGGAGAAGAACGTAGAAGGTTGTGGAGGCATGAAAAAAACGTTTCCAGCCAAACAAGGGCTCTCTTCAGAGCACTGACAGGGACTCTGTTTAGTAGGGGGGATGCTCTGCCTCACAGAATCACCACTTGAAGCCCATGCTGAATATGTGTCCTATCCCACTGGACTCTGTTGACCTCTTTTCGGGAAACCTCGCAGGGGAACCAGCGCATCTCTAACCGCCTTTGTCTTCCATGTGGTGAATTTCCACTGTTGATTGGCGACATTAAACTGCGCTGCACAAGTTCTATTTTTATCCCTTTTTGAATCTCCTCTGGATGTGCTCATCTACGAGGGGCCATACGCGGCCACGTAACAACATGGACACGACAACATTGCGCTGAGCGATTATGGCGGGGCTCTCTGACACGTAGTTGCGAAGGAGACTCTTTGCTCCCTCTTTGAAAGTCTTGGAAAAAGGCAGGGGGAGAGTGCGGTCACATCTCCGTGGTCTGTGGAGCACGTCCACTGTGAAGTGATTTATGTAATTCCCCCCTTCAACAAATCAGCAGCCTGTGATCGCCAGGTCTTGAAGGGGCCTATTGGTTTTCGGGCCGTATTGATTTCAACTATGCTATTTGACTTTGACAGATAGTGATGTATGACCTGTGCACTCGACCTGAGCAGCCTAAGCCTGCCACTGAAGACACCCAGATGGATGGCCCGGAGGAGGCCGCCGAAGCCCCCGAACCGCAGCAGCAGAAGACTGAGGAACAGGAGCCTGCCCTGGACCGGACACCCCTGACCACCACCAAACTGGCTCCCACGTCACTGCTAGGGAAACGCCACCACTCTCTCTATGCAAGCCTGAATGGTTTTGAGCAGGAGGGGATACGCAAGGTATGTGGGAGCATGACTTGGCCTGGAGCATGACTTGGTCTGGACTGGAGCTTGACTTGTTCCAGATCATGACTTTGTCTGGCGCATGACTTTTTTCCAGACCATGACTTGGTCTGAAGTATATCTTTGTCCGGAGCATGACTTGGTCTAGAGTGTGATTTAGTCCAGACTGACTTGATCCGGAGAATGACTTGGTTTTCTACATCAGCTCCTTTTGCTGACTATCACTGGAAATGTGCTTGACTCAGGAGTTCAGAAGATGGCCTGAAGGGTTATTTGAAGTTGATTATTCAGGGTTATTTCAGCTCATTAAGTTTCAGCCTGGATGGATCACAAAGATTTGCCCGTGCTATCTAATCCATTTCAGGATAGAGTTGCTCAGAACTCAATTACTTATTCAAATAATTGGAAGAAAATCTATTTCCCACAAAATATTTTTGTTCTATTAAAGGTATATGATAGATGTATTTGCTGCATATCTAAGCTACAACAATTGCAACTTCTGATAGACTGTCGTAGATCGCAGGCAGTGGAAAAGATTTAATTCCACAAACCAAACTCTGCGTGCTAGTTCTGCTGCAGCACTGAGGTCAAGATTGCGTAACCATTCGAACCATAACGCGGCCCAAAACCGCTGCGTTATCACGGCCATCAAGTTAAAATCAATACTCATAGGATCCCACAAGACTTTATTGTCACTGGTCGATGATCATACGGGACAAGGTCAACTCTAAGCGACTAATATAACATCCACCAGAAGGACCCACTGCATGGGCTGGGGAGTAGCGGGGGTTCTGTTAACACAGTATGGTGTTGATACTAGCATTGATAGCATGAAGGAGCGATGCTGTGTCAATACCGCACCGTGGTGAGTCAGCCTCTGGCAAGCTCGGCGAGGAACCTGTGACAGTTTGTGTTGCTCACCCTTGACTTGTAACGCTTCAAATAATCACAGCAAGGTCATGCTCGCTGCTAAAATGCTGTACGCTGAGCTCAAATATCCTCCCAATGTGTTTACTGCCTGTGTCTTAACATCGGTATGCACGTGATCTTCTTTTTATAGACATACTAGCTGCTATTTGGAGGCTTGGCTTACAACCGGTTTAAACCAGTTCCCTGACTTATTATATATAGACCTCACTCACAGCTGTAAACTTGAATGTGAGAAATCTTTGGATTTAATAAGATACTTTTAAAAACGTCAATGCATACAGTGCATGTCATTACAATGACATGTATGAGAGAGCTTTTTATCCTCAGGGGACTAAAGAGAATCTTTTGTGTCTATTGCGGCTAATTAGAGCACCTAATCAATATCCATGAGAAAAGAACCCTGCCTAAATGCCTTTTTCAGTGCAACGCTTGCATACAGCAGTGGCAGGGGTTAGCCTCCCTTATCAATACCTCGGCTCATGATGGGGGGATTGGAGTTGTCAGTTGTGACTCGAGTTGAGCTTGTGATGGATTGGATCGCTTACAGACAAGCGGTCATTGCACAGAGATGGAAGTAGGGGGAGTGGATATGCGGGGACAGGCAGAGAGTTATGAATAGATGAGGGAGTGGATGGGGAGATATGAATACTAAGAGGATAAAGGAGCAAGGACACAGGTCCTGTCAAGCCCTACTGTGAAAGGTGGGCTATTGTCCGGAGGCATGTGTCGTTACGACAGATTATATTCTTTAAAGTAATTTGATGGTTCATAGGATTTTTCATTAAGGGTTCTTGGCCTCAAGAGTAATGGAGAATAGACCTCCATTTGTACTTATTTAATTGTATCACCCAAAGGCCGTAGTTTACCTACGTGTATGCATATTGAACTATAGTTCACCCTTGGTTTCATTATAATTAGAATGGTTTGGAAAACAGTATTCTGCCGTTCCATTTCCTTCGCTGTTGCATTTTACTAAGGAGATGCTGCTTTGTCACCTATTAAAACAAGTTAATTATAAAAGACGGGTATAATCTGTCCGATGTGTACCGGTATGCCTTATTACTTTAGTCACAAGTGAGATCCCATCCTTACTGACCCCATGCAATTTCCTTGTGCTAAGAAAGTCCCCAGCTACACATCCATTGTTATCCATTGTTCTTGGCATGGACCTGAAATGGACGAGTTGTTTTCATGGCCAGTTTAGCTTCTAGATCAGAGGGGGATCCATTTCTCTGCTACTGCGTTATGAGCTGGTTGACTTTTCCGACTTCTGTGGCTCAACCCCATGCCCACCTGTCTGGAGGCCATATGGCCGGCTGCTACCAGGAGACTACGGCCGTGTAGCATCAGATACAGCGTGGAATTAACAAGTAGCCCGACCCATATGAGGGTAAAGGAGAGAGAGCGTCATAGCCCTCCTTTTAAACATCCCCAGTCTCACTGGACCGCCGGTTTAGTTAAACTGTGTCAATTACTGTGGCAGGGGAATGGATTACCCTCAATTGAATGTCACAGTTTCTAGCCAATGTTTAAATCATCATTAGTTGATCTATAGTGACATCGCCGTCGTTTCTACCGATGTCTTCATGGTGCACTGGTGTTTCCAAGGGAGAATGATTAGAAAGAGCTAAGGTAGGCTGAATGATGGTTAAACCTTATGGCAATCAGGGCTTTAATTACACAAACGAAGCAGGGGCTTTTTGTGGCTTGTCAACCTAGTTATTCAGATGCCCCAGTTACAGCTCCCTTTTACTGATTTACAAATTCAGCGATACTGTTTCCTCTGCAGATTATAATAAAGGTTGACTAGTAGATATAACTGTAGTTTTGTTCCAAGAGCATAAAGCCAATACACTGTTTCTTTCTAGTAACGAGGTGCAGAGACAATAGTGCTGGTATTGCTGCACATAGGAAGGCTACAATTCCTCATTTGATGTAGGGCTGAAACCTATTGGCTATCGGCTCCTAAATCTCTATGGTCTTCTTTTGCAATTTGTTAGTGTGGTATTTTTAGTTCCGTCCCTTTATCACTTCAATACCCCAGTGCTGGCGCTAATTACCGCCGTTACGCAAATGTATCATCGTTTAGGCTTGAACACTGGGCGGTTGACCCTCCGGGCGTCTCCCCTTTCTGTCTGCTACTGTCGGAGCCTAACACCGCGCGCTGATGGTGTTGACATTGACCCAACACCTAGTGGAGAGGATTCGGTGTTTAGCAGACACATGACTCTGCCACAACAGGCCCTGCAGCTCAGCGCTGACCCAGTTGGTCGCTGTGGGGCGACTAAAAGTGGAACGGTTCTTCAGGACATAAGGTTGTGTTTTAATAGTTTGGTTTGGGTAACAAGGGTAAACACTAGGGTAGGATAATGTGTCTGTTGGTTGAGAGTTGCAGTCCGCTGACACTGGAGAGGCATTTAGCTGCAGGGTTACTGAAAGACTAGAATCTAGAATAGAATATGCATTGTTCATTTTTGGCATTCAATGGAAGAGATTTGTTCATGTATAATTGTTATAGATAAAGATCTCTGAAATATGTGTACAATGCTTGAATTTGGCGTATTAGATCACAAGACACTCTACTAGTTTATCAGTTAAAATCTATGTTTATTTAAATTGAACAATTGGAAGATATGTGTATATAGATTTTGTGTAATATAGATCTATAACACAAACTAGATTCTCATTTCAAACCGCAATATATACTGCTTTTGTGTATTTTGAACGCATGCTTGATTGAATATTTTAATCACGGCGTTGAATAGTAAAGCTATTGAATAATTTATGTGTATTATGCTGGTTCCATCCCCAGTGGGGTGGTCTCTCGCCATATCACAACCCAGACATTGCTGTGTATGTCTGGGGGAGGGGGGAAGGGGAGAGGGGGCATTCTGGCTTGTCTGGAAATGGAAGTAGTTCTGCTTAAAAATGCAGACACAACAGTATACTCGTCCCCGTTTGTGCAGACGAAAAAAAATATTTCCTCTTGGCTATTCTAGGGTAGCATTCATGGCTTATTTATATCGATGAAAAAAGCCTATATTTAGAAACGCCAATTTCATCTTCGGGCTAAATAACCCTGCTGTGCTTCGTTTCCACTTGCTTTGTGTTATGTCATGGGTTTGTGTGTGTTCATTGTTTATCTAACATCCAGTTCAAACGTAAATGGACATGATGTAAACCCGACCGTGGTGGTGGTGAGCGTGTCCGTGTTGTGACGGCCCTTTGTGTGTGACCTGGGTCCTAGTGCCTTCAGTTTGAGCCTCACTATAACATGTTCCCCATCCCTTCGTTCAGGTTGGTCCCGGAGGTCTCCCTGTGTGGAGTGGGTTTCTAGCGTAGTTGTGGGGCCGGTAATTGTCCTCCAGGGGACTGTCTTAAGGGGCTGACATTTCCAGGGTGTTTGGCCATGTTCCCTCTGCGGCGATGGGATTAGGACCCATGATTACCTGAAGCCCTCCCAACACTCACTGGGAGATGATGTAGCCCCGAACGAGGGCCTGTTTACGGGGACCCGCTGGATGTCAGGGAAGGTCACCGTGTCGTGGATCACAACTAGATTCGAGGCTTGAATATTAAATTGTATTTTTTTTGTTCATCAGCTGTTGATTTGGCCTGGCCAGATTCCCAGTGTTGAAATTGACACCTATTTTTTTTGTGGATTGGAGGGAGTGTTTTAATTGGAGTTTTTCTCATCTGATTATATCAGACGAGATGTCAGGCATGAGTTATTAGCTGACCCCTTTTTCCACCCTCCTCTCCCCCCTGGAAACGCGTTAATGGTTGGGTCTGCTGTCTGGGGTCTGACCTGCAAATGGATGGACCTCCCACCTGCCTGGAATATGTTAATTCTTACTCTCTGAGTTGTCATTCATCACTTTCCACTGAGTGGGTCATTATTCTGCACACTTCTTGTTATTAGGAAAAATGTAAAACATTTTGACTCATGCCCAATGGGTTCTGTGTTGTGTTTCGTGATTGCGAGACCATTATTGCAGTGGACGGTGTTATTCTTATTTTTAAACGACTGATTCATCGAACATGGAACCTCCAGAATAATGTAGTATCTAATCAAGGGTCCCAGACAGGTAGTAGTTTAAAATATACCGAAAAAGTCAGTTGTAGCTATAATCTGACAAAGAGAATCAAGGTGGTTTTACATTACAATGGAAACATTGAGTGTCCAGAGGGAATAGGGTAAGGACATTACGACCTGATCCGCTTTCACTACGAAGCCCAACGTAGTTCCCTATTGTTGAGATTCAGCCCATTTCTTGAATGAAGCATGCTAAATGGTCTAGTTTAATTCTTTCCCAGGCATTTTTGTTTGACTACATTTCTAATCCAATATGTAAGTCGATCCCTAAGCACAAATGCAATTTGGTTCCGTCTGTGGTTCTTCTATTTGCTCCTATTCTGTAGCATGTAGACATTTGCTATTATTTATATTAAATCGGCTTATGTCAGCATGTTTCAGCAACTCTGCATTAACAATATTATAGTTATTCATACACAGAGTGGGGGCCAGGGACCCGGCAATCACACTGGAGTATCTTCTCCAGGCGCCTGCCATCCATCACACTGAAACCGTCTGCCTCGTGCTGGCGACAGACACGCCGTGAAACCCTCCATTGCGACGCGTACGGCTCCTTGCAATGCGATCCCAACGTGCTAAATCACAATAACATCGTAGCTGCCATACTGTGGTGAGCCGGTGTTGTGGGGGGGGTGGGGGGGTTGGTGGTGGTGGGTGGGTGGGTGGGTAAGGCTTAGGGTGGTCTTGTCTGCATATGCAATTCCCTTTGACAAGATTAAGGCTCCCGTCCTTTTGAAGCCGTTTTTTGGTTCGGAGGGGGGAGGGATGCACCTCTGCATTTTGTCTTCGTTTGGGAGCCGTTTTTTTGCTGACATTGCAGCAAATGGAATAATATCGGCCGACCACCGCGTTCCCTCCTTATTTTCTGTCTGTTTGAAATGTGAAATCGTCTGTCTGACGCGTAATGAAGCCATTAGGACGCTTGGGAGAAACGCAGTGAACTCCCGTTTGGGTAGATGACAGCGGCTGAGACCTCTTAAAGATTGTAATTAACGTGTCAAAGGGCCGATGATGGCATAACACTCAAAGTACATGATGGAAAACACACATTATACAACTGTTCCACATGCAATGCATTAGACATGCTAAAGCATCGTGACCATGCCAACAGAGAGAGCAAGCAGAGAGAGAGCCTGACCAAATCTAATCCATGTGGAACAGCACTACAAAGGAATATAGGCTAATGTGCCATGCATATGGTCCACACATGTGATGGAAGACTGCAGCGAATCGCTCGGAGCCAGAGTAGAACTGTGTAGCGGCAGATTAGCTGTCACACCAGCTATTGTTCTTTCCCTTGAGCCTAACGCAGTACAGTTCCAATGCTAGCATGTAGGGAACCGACGAAGGCTCATGTGACTGGTGGAGGAACCTTAGTGAGGTAGCGCCGTCACAGTCGGAGACCCCCTGGTCTGAGATCCCGGTCCACCCTGCGGGGGCGGGGGGGGGGGGGGGGGGGGGTGGGGAGAGGCAGACCTCATGACTTATAGATGAGTTCACAGACAGCAGCAGCTGCCTGGGGGGGGACTTCTGTTTGGAGATAACGGTCTTCTTTTTATTGATATTTACAGGGTTTTTCCCCCACATAACGCTGATATCGGCCTGGTGTCGTTCACCCCCCCCGGGAAAGTCATCCATCATCGCTAGCATCACATCAGTTTATCAATGTGAAAGGCCAACACACGTTTTGTAATAATAAGGAATAGGCACATGGGGTTTTGAGACGCATCATGGGGATTTATGTTCGACAGGGGATAACATTCGACAACGTGAAACATCAAATAAGAGAAGGCCAAGGTACACATTTCAGGTTAAGAAGCTTCAGGCAATGTTTTGTAGCTCGCAAGACTACAAAGGACCAGCAGAAAGATTCCTTTGCCTTTTCTCCGGCGAGCCATCGAGGGGGTTAGAATGTGCCAGCCAGTGCTCCCGGAGCAGGGTAGGAAACATGGCTAGCAAAGCATTAATTGGATAGTGTGTGCGAGACAAGAGTGGCACATCGATTTCGCTCAGTGCTGCACAGCCCCACTGGTGTCAAGAAGGCCTTTGCTAATCTCTCCAGCGGCAGGGAAAGGCTTTTTAGTGCGGGGGGGAGGGCCCTTTTCCACGTTCAGTGGTTAACCTAAACGTGAAGGAGGAGAGGCTTAGGATTTTGCTTGGGGGCACATTCTGGGTAGAGGGAGCTAGTTTCCGTCTCCTTGAAGTGCTGACTAGACCAGCACTGAAGAGCTTGCCTTTAAACACGGTAGTCTGTCAGTATCGCTGTCGAGTACAAGCGCTCAAGACTGTCCTGTTTAACTAGACAACTAGACCCAGTGAAATGTGTGCTTGGATTTCCATAATTCAATTGTAGACATCCGAAGGCCCCACTTACGTGTAGTCTTTGACACTCTTCTCCTTTAAATAGCAGTCGATCTGCGACTACATTAGGATAAACGGTAATCAATGCTCTGGTGCCGTCAGCCTGAGAACCAGACTCATCTCGCGAGCTCTTGTTTATGGTCTTGTTTATTTGCTCTTCTGTATGGTCTGGCTCCTCTCCCATCCAAAAATATTTCTGCCCGATACGAGATAGGGAACAATAAGAATCGTTTATCCAATATGAGGTGGGATAAATAAGCTGGCGGTGCAGAGGAGCTCCGTAGAGACGTTGTCAACAACAACAGCAGAGATGGCTGCTGCTGATGTAGAACGGTCTGTGGATTCTGCTATCGAGAGACGGTATTAAAAAGCGTGATGGTATATTTTCACTAAAAGAAGATCAAACGACTGTACTTAATGCTTTGGTTGAGAAGAAAGATGTCTTTAAACCCAATTATTTCGCCGCTCAGTGCCGCGTCATCCGTTGCTATGATTGGCTGTAGGCCTTTCTAAGTATGTCCAGGGCATTTTAGTCTGCCCCCATTAGTGACGCCCCGTGGAAATCTAAAATCACCAGAGAGCTTCCAGACCTAAGAGTTTACAATTCGTCTGGCGATGCCAGGCTATGTTTCAGTGGAACTGGGAGTCAAACTGAGGGCAATGGGGTTACTTTCAACACGGTCTGTTTCCAATCGAGCCAGAGAGACCGGACCAGCAGCACGTGTGTGGGATGCAGCACGGTGTGTCTTTCTCTATTGGTCTCTTGAGAGGCGTACAAAGGGAGTGTCTCCCCGTCAGCTCCTAGCGCTGATGACAGTATTTCTACAAAGGCAGTTCGTAGACAATACCATCGGGTCTATTTAACTCATCTTTGGCTACAAGATAAATAATAAATGGGTTTTTGCTAAGCTAACATGTCTGCACTTCCTGGGGATGTTGCAGTCATTGTTTATCAAAAAAAAAAAGAATCCCATTCTTCCTTTTATTTCTTTTTTCTAATTGGATAGATGTGTGGTTTAATACATGGTGGCTGAAGGTCGCTTTTCTTCTACTGGTCCTCGGTTTATTTGTATTTCTCTGTCAAGTTGAAATATTTCCTTCATCAACCCATAGTCATCTCCAGTAGTGGTTATCTTTCCTGTTGGCAGTTTGGCCTCAGCAGAAATCCGCTCCGTAGGGGAAGAACAGCAAACCCCAAAAAAGCCATTTGGATGTCCTTCCATGGAGGCAGCTGACCTAGTTTTCAGTTTTGTATTTAGGCTTTAAAAATATCACTATATTTAAGATAAGGCGGATTTTGAGTGATTTCTTTCCACTACAATTTTCTGCTTTTCATTTCCACGGCCCTACTTGGCCACCACCTGCTGTTGTACCATATTGTCACACACTGTGCTTTTCAGGCTGCCAAAGTAACCTTACACTTGCTCTAGTTTGACCATGAATGTCAACGCCTCGGAAAATAGTTTTAAATCTCACCCTATGAAAACTCTATGACACACAGGATAGCTTTGGCCAGACTGCATATGTGGTAATGGATGTCCTTAACAATGGACCTGATTCAACTATACACAAGCATATTGTTGCATTAGAGTCATCATCAAAATATAATGCATTTTATATTTAACGCACATATATTTTACGTTTAAAAAAAAGCATCACTTTAGAGAGTGCTGTTGAAACACATTTTAAAATTATTAATACGTTTGAATACGGTTCATTTCTAAGGCAACTTCATTGGATTCTAGTAGTTTGCTATGCTGGTAAAGAACCTATGTCGTAGTACTAAAGCTGGCTCTAGTTTAGCAGCATGCTAATTCTTAATTGACTCTTTGTGCACTTGGCTGTGCCCGCAGCCACCCAGTGTCTCTGCCAGCTACGGGGTTACAGACGCCGGGTGGCAGGGGCGAACCAACCAGACCTCACCTCCATCCAGACTAATGGAGAGTCCCCCAAACAATACCAATCTCCTAGATGGAAGGCAACACCATTAGAACCAGTACAGCGGCGGGAGGGGGGGGGGGGGCTGCTTTCACCTTGGCTGGCCTGCCGTGGGGGTGATGGATTGGGCCACGGTGGAGCCGTCCTGAAAGCCCGCCGAGGGGACATTAGGGGATACGCTGACTGTTGTAGAAAACGTCTGGACACCCCTCAAGGACAATAGCTGAGGCTAACGCTCCCTTCTGGTTGTTAGGGAGATGTGTCACGGCTTTGATTAATCAATTATTTTATTCATTTGTTCTGTTGTTTCTTGAGGGCAGATTCCTGCGTTACACAGCACGGTGGTGTGCTGACGAAAGGCTCGCAGTATGTGCTGAGGGCTAATTTCCATTGCACTTCTCAAATCTTAAATACTACTTTGGCTGCCACAATTCCACTAAAGGACTCTCCTTGGTTTTCCAGGGAACGCTTGGTTTTTGCAGCCCAAATATTTGCCTCTAGCCTGTGGCTATAAGCTGTGGGGAACTGGGAAACGTGGATGTGTAAACTATATCACAGATGTGAACTTTATAACAGAAGTATAAATAGGATGGACTTTTTTTTTTTATCAACATTTTTAAGATATAAATAAGCACAAATTTATGGCTATTGTGTCTGGCTGTTGTTATTGCTGATGCATTGCTTATTTTCATACAAACTTGAATACATTTATATTATTTATATATAAATAAATTGAATAAAACAATCTTCCGATTAATCAATTAACTTGAGATATAGCTAGAAGCAGCTAGAGATTAAAAAAACACTCATGAGACTGAGCTACTGATTTAGTCTAAGCAGTCATTTGCCACAATATGAACATGTCTCTTCTGGTGCATTTGATATGCCTGAGGGAGCTGCATGGAGTTTAGTTTCTGGCCGGCTCACTGCCTTTATTGATTAGAAATGTAATTACAAGACATGCCTTGTTCTGCATGCGGTGGCAGGTCCCAATCAGATCATTGGGTTAACCGAACCGGCCACTTAATTATTTAGCCACTATGTCTCTTTTTTTTTACCTTGAGGTAGCTGTGTTTATTATTGATTTTAAAAGTCTCTTTTCTTTTACGGCTAAAAATCACTGCCTCTTTAACTAACCGCATTTGAATGTTTGCGCTGATACAAATGTTAAACGTCTATCCAGAATCTTTGCCATCTTGTTGTTTTTAGATTCTACTTTTCTATAGATTCTACCTTTTAATATGTAGTGTTTCCCAGAAGCCACCTTGGCCCCCTGGGTGCACATCCAGCCATCTCCGCAGGCTGTTTGGAGTGTGATCCAGGCACCCGGGTTCTCTGGGCTCTGTGCTATCACGGTCTGCTTGGCACATCAACAGCTGGTCATTAGTGTGGACTTGGAATTAAAACATCTCTTTGGGAGGGATGGAGGGTGGGGGGGGGTGGCGGGTGTATTGTAGCATCCGCTATGTAGCACCGCTAGCACTTACTTCATGATTGTCTGTCACCACGGCAACCGAGAAATGACGTGTCTTATCGCATCGTCAAGACAATGGTGCCTTCCCCTGCAACAAGAGTGTTGTGCATCGCACTGCACTCTGCGGAAATGTTTGCCTCCCTTGTAGTGGAAATGGGATTCGATGTTCCCAGCGGTCAAGCTGTTTCTGTCCTCCATCCCTGTGTTGTGCCAACAGAGATCATGAGCGTGCGGGCTGCATTTCAATGCCCACCAGCCTAGCCCCCCCACTGTGTTCCAGGCTTACAGACTGCTTGTGCATTCAGTGGCACTCCCCTCCTGTTATCTGTCTGCCGGCTTCAGGAATATTTAAGGCCAAGTTGACTCAAAATACCGAAGGGAAATTCATAGTTTTATAGTAAGTCTGTCGGTTGTTCGTATGTCTTTCAAGACTATGTACAGACTGCTTGTACATTCAGTGGCACTCGCCTCCTGTTATCTGTCTGCCAGCTCCCGGAATTTAATAGGGCCAAGTTGACTTAAATACCGAAGGAAAATTCATAGTTTTATAGACTGAGCCTCTATCAGTCTGTCGGTTGTTCAAACTATCAAACAGACAGAAACATTTTCTGTCTGTTGCTTTGTGCAGTCCTCCTTATTTTCGGTAGCTCACAATTGCAGTCTTAGAGAGCTTCACAGACCCCGCTGCAGATAGGCTTGGCATGCGTTTATTCACGGCACCCGAGCCTGATAATTAACAATAAGAGAACCTCTTAGACCTATTCAGAAAGTAATGGAATATCCCCAAATGCATCTCAGCCTGAATCAAGTCTGTATGAACCCAAAGTCAGACACACTTAATGCAGATAATGGGCCAATTCATTGGACCACTGAACCCTTCCTTGAATGAATATAGAGATCCTGCTAGATGGATGTTGAATTTTTTGAAAACTGTTAATAAACCTCCACTTATCTACCAAATATTCCCCTTTCTATGTGTTTGCTTCAATGAATACTAAGTCTTTCTCCCCATCCTTTTGACCGGTATACATTCTGCGTGTCTGCGTATCTGTGTGTTTGTTCACATGCGTGTCTGCTCGTATGCATGTGTGTGTGTGTGGGTGTATATGCGTACAGTACCACAGGGCTCTCCTCCTTCCTGGTGTGTGTGTGTGTGTGTGTGTGTGTGTGTGTGTGTGTGTGTGTGTGTGTGTGTGTGTGTGTGTGTGTGTGTGTGTGTGTGTGTGTGTGTGTGTGTGTGTGTGTGTGTGTGTGTGCGTGCGTGC
>OLKM01001352.1:37689-67392 GCA_900291075.1 Melanogrammus aeglefinus | reverse complement strand
TATCCTTTTCGCTCCCTCTTTCTCTGTCTCTATATATATTGCTATATATATATATATATATAAATATATACATATTTATCTTATTTATCTTATTTATCTTATCTCTCTCTCCCTCTCTGTAATCAAACTAAATTCTAAAGAGTACCTCACCTCTCTGAGTATAGCACACAGACACACATAACATCCACGCTGCATCAAATGACGGGCCCCCCGAATCACCCCATAACATGACTGTTCAAGTGTTCATACATTGTGTGTGTCTGTCTCTGTCTCTGTCTCTGTCTCTCCCTCTCTCCCTCTCTCCCTCTCTGTCTCTCTCTCTGTCTCTCTCTGTCTCTCTCTCTCTCTCTCTCTCTCCTCTCTCTCTCTCTCTCTCTCTCTCTCTCTCTCTCTCTCTCTCTCTCTCTCTCTCTCTCTCTCTCTCTCTCTCTCTCTCTCTCTCTCTCTCTCTGTCTCTCTCTCTCCCTCTCTGTCTCTCTCTCTAACTCTCTTTCTCACAATGGCGTTTTTTCATTCTGTGATAAGAAACGACGCTGGATTAAAGGATAAACTCGACCTTCAACAAGGTGGTCAGCCATTGTCTTAAGTAGTCCACTAATGAGGGAGAACGCTGCGGTCATTATCTTGGAAATAGGCTGTGATGTTGGGGCGATAAGGGCCGTCCATGTATGTCCAAATCAAAGGGTTTGTTTTGCTACTTGCTTCGATAATATTATATCACGGAAAGGATCCCTACAGTTTTTTTTTTCTCATTTCGCTTGATCCAGTCTGTTTGTAAGTGTTCAACCAAGCCTCGCTCAAGGAGAAGACTCACTCTGGAAAGTGCGAGAGTCAAGTTGTTTGAGCTTCCATCCGCTGGCCATCGATTTAAACAAGAGCAAATATATCACTTTGGTTTGTGATAAGACATTTGTAAAAACTTCTACGACGATTCACTGTAATGTTTGTATGTCTCTGTACTGAATGACGCACATTGATAACAAAAGCCTGAAGTGCTATGGTTTACATTCGTGGACAAGGAATTCATTTTGACAAATATATTGTTACATACCAGAAGTTCTAGTCATCGCCCAGATGGGTGTCATAATTTTAAAGTCGATAAAATTATAAAGGACTGATAAGTGATCTCAGCTTTCTCTGCCCTAACTTCGGTCTCCTCTCTCTGTAAATTGTGAACACATCTTTGCCAGCGCTGGTAAATTGAAACTCCTTCAGCATGGACACACTTCCAGTCCAAACACCAACCATCCTCAGCCTAGTATCTTAACAATGAACTTACTACATCAGATATACTCTTGTGGAACATCCATGACGATGAGCAATATGCTTCTTGCCTTTCAGTACTGTTGTTGTCCCTCCAGCTCGGATTCCCCTCAGAAAGCACCTGGAAATTGGGTCTTGCCTTGGAGCGAAGGCCGGAATATTGCTGCAATAAAACAAAAACAGCCTTCTGGGTTCTGGAATTACCTTTCTCAACAATCCCGCCTAGATTAGATATCGGTGACATCATTTGAGAGAACATAACCCCTGACCCTCCAAAGTTTTTATATTTTGTAGCGGGCCGGTGGTTGAGGGGTTTCCACGCCACAAAGTTGAGGGAGGGAGGGAGGGAGAGAGAGAGGGAGAGAGAGAGAGAGAGAGAGAGAGAGGAGAGAGAGAGGAGGGGAGAGAGAGAGAGAGAGAGAGAGAGAGAGAGAGAGGGAGAGAGAGAGAGAGAGGAGAGAGAGAGAGAGAGAGAGAGAGAGAGAGAGGCGTATTTGTCATGAAAGTACTTTCCTGGTAAACCTTATATGGCAAGGTAAAATATTCGATGAATACACATGCAGTGGTTGACCGACTTTATTAGCAATGTTTGCAAGCAGGCCATGGCCAATGGGAATAAGATGGGGGAAATTAAGCTGCGCTGCTTATGCATGTGTTTATTTAGCACTCACGTGTGGACACAAAAAATAAAAATGGAAAATAGTGAAAATTTAAAATATATTACTTTTTAAATAATAACAAGCCTTAATACTACATTTACTGAACAAAATGTATAATAAACATTTATTTTTGGTATGATACATCACTTTTTCTATTATTGTAAATATTTATATTTAATCAAAAAAAAATCCAACATCGATAACAACGTGGTACCACCCGTGACCACATGACTATCACTACCAGCTGGTCACAGTAATGATCGATTCCATAAAGACTCCCGGCTCACCTGCCCGTCCCTCCTCAGTACCTCACCTGTGTCTCCCTCTCCCGGCTCACCTCCCCGTCCCTCCCCAGTACCTCACCTGTGTCTCCCTCTCCCAGGTGAACTCCCCGTCCCTCCTCAGTACCTCACCTGTGTCTCCCTCTCCCGGCTCACCTCCCCGTCCCTCCTCAGTACCTCACCTGTGTCTCCCTCCCCCAGGTGAACTCCCCGTCCCTCCTGCGGCCCGGCTCGGGGGAGCACTACAAGAGGGCCTTCGCCCGGCAGCGCGCCCGTGACCTGGCGCACCACGCCGACACGCTGCTGTCCAAGGACAAGGAGATCGCCTCGCTGCAGAACGAGTGCCGGGCGCTGGAGGCCCAGCTGGGCGGCACCAAGGTACCGCTCGTACCCCCTTATACCCCCCACCCCCCCGCTAAAGAGCCCCTGTTTTAGTGACATCACACCCGAGGGTGTGATGTCACTAAAACAGGGGCTCTTTATGGTGGCTCGTGCTTCTGGGTGAGATCTTCCACACCCACACCTCCAGTGTTCCTGTGAAGAAAGTGGCAGACAGGGCTCCTTAAAATACTTTATGACTTCAAGTATTTCATGTCAGCGAGCCCTTCCTCAACAGCATTGCCAGGGTGCCACGAGTTTGCCCTCTGCTGGAGAGGACGGATACTGCAACAAGTCATCCTAAGCCACGGAATAGATGTTTTTGCTGAACCAGGCGGTATATATAGATTTTATGTGGACTATAAAATAAGCCGGCCGTTTGTGGCAAGTGCTGCCTGGGGTTAATATAACTCTTGGTAATAATGACTATTCGGAGTACTGGTGTGTGTCTGAGGAGCCGAATCCACACGTCTTGTATATTGGGTTGTTAGTGAGTTTGCATCATGCACATGACAGCACGTTGCTGTAATGACCGTGGTTAATGTGGAAGCAACACTCCATGCTTGTTGTGTAGGCTTCTCTAATGAGGGGGGAAAAACAAAGCAACCCGTCGTTCACAGACCTCTGCTGTAAAGGCAAGTACAGGTTACGTCCTCTCCTGAAACGTAGAGAACAAGAGAAGCAATGTTTCCGAATTGAGGGGTTGTTCTGTTTGTGCTCGGTCAGACCGCCATAAATACCGTGCTCTACGAGCTCAAACCGCCATCTTTATTTTTGGTTCTTCTCCAATTAGACAATTCTGCCTCTGTGAATATATCCTTCAAGTCCACATCTGAGGCTGCAGTCCCTAAATAATACACTTCCATGACTGGATGCATAAACAACTGAAATGTACTGTCTCTCTGTGTGTGTGTGTGTGTGTGTGTGTGTGTGTGTGTGTGTGTGTGTGTGTGTGTGTGTGTGTGTGTGTGTGTGTGTGTGTGTGTGTGTTTGCGTCTATGTCTGTGTGTGTGTGTGTGTCTGCGTGCCTGTGTGTGTTCATGTGTGTTTGTGCATGCCTGTGTGCATGTGCGTGTGTGTGTGTGTGTGTGTGTGTGTGTGTGTGTGTGTGTGTGTGCGTGCCTGCGTGTATGCCTTTTGTGTGTGTATGCCTGTGTGTGTGTGTGTTCGTGTATGCCTGTGTGTGTGTGCGTGTGTATGCCTGTGTGTGTGTGTGTGTGTGTGTTTGCGTGTTTGTGTGTGTGCGTGCGTGCGTGCAGGGCTCCCACCCCGTGTCGTCCGGCGGGTTGGAGTTTGAGCGCCTCCTGCGGGAGTCCCAGAAGGAGGTGCTGCGGCTGCAGAGACAGCTGGCCGTCACCTCCTGCTCCAGGGGGGGGCGGGACCCCAGCCCTGCCGGACCCCCTAGACCCCCTGATCCGGACGGCCCCCCGGGCCCCCGAGGACCCCCGGACCCCGCCCGTCCCAACAGCCTCGATGGTCACGCCCGTCCCAATGGCGTTGAGGGTCTCCACGGGGATCTCGATGACCCAGGGAGGGCGGGCGAAACCCCCCTCAGGCCGCACGACGAGCAGGTACGTCCATCCAGGTGCTCGTCTTTTTCTGCCAAAAGTGGAAAAATAATAGTGTCCTCTCAAAGCAAATACACAACACACACACACACACACACACACACACACACAGCACACACACACACACACACACACACACACACACACACACACACACACACACACACACACACAGAGACACACACACACACACACACACACACACACACACACACACACACACACACACACACACACACACACACACACACACACACACACACACACACACACACACACACACACACACACACACACACACACACACACACACACACACACACAGAGAGAGAGAGACAGTACATTTCAGTTTCACTCGTACCCGAGCGGCGTCCCAACCAGCGCAAACCAAGGGTCTCCCAGTAGGCGGGACGTCAAGACCCAGCCCTAGCCTGACCTCTGTCGGACATAGCGAGCTTCCGACGCAAGCCGGTTGACCTGTGGTGCCTGCTGCAGAAGGCCGGACAAGCAAAACGTCCGCTCAAAAGCAGCGGGAGTCCAGCTTTTTCTGAAGGCCAGCAGAGCAGCTGTCAGAGCAGAGCCCTTTTTGAAGGTCGTGACGAGAGAGAGGGCAAAAATGCCATGAATCACAAGATGGTTTGGCACCCACAGGGTGGAGGGCCATGGTTTGGCATGGACGGTCGTAGCGGGTGTGTGGATGGGTTGTAGGGCTTGGGATTCTGTGACTCGGGAGGAGATCAAATTTTTGGTTCCCTGCATTTTATTCCCAAAGCTTAATGTATGTTTATATTGGCACGAGTGGGTTTCACAGGCTTATATAATGGCTTGGAGTTGGATCCGACGTTAATCTGCCAGGCCATAATAAGATGATTTTCCGTCTGATCAAGAACGGAAATCCCATATTCTGATCTTTGACTCATGGTATTCGTATTCTTTCTGCCATGTTTCATTTAGAAACGATTTCCCCGAATCATTAATAGCAAAATAAACGAAGAACATCCTTCAGGTTTTTTGTGCTTTTGAGAAATACCAAAAAATTAATACAGGCAAAGATTTGTGTTTTATAAGTAGGGGCAGCGGCTAGATAACATTTAACATTTTGACGGAAAAAGGCCTTTGACTCTCTGGCGACTTATGTAAAATATCTTTATTACCCCATCGGCAAAACACACACACACACACACGCACGCCCATAATCTTCAACAGAAACTTGTAGTCCCACTCCCCTGCGCGCCTGTGAGTCCAAATGAGAATGGCGGTTGTGGTAATCTGTCTTTTGTGGGACACGCGTGCACACGCCCAGAGCAGGGGCCATGTTGTGTGAACTCTAATCCCCTCCCGACCACGGAATGGTACGGTCCGGTAATCCGCTCTCTCTGTTGCCGTGGCAGCGACGAGAGGGTTCTGGGTGGTAGGTAAGACTCTCCAGCCGCACCGGAGACTGCACTCGCTCGGCCTTCTCTGGATGACTAGCGGGCCTCGCACGGCTACAGACCACAGGAAAAGGGGGTAGGTCATTGCCCTTTATGTTCGCCGTTCCCTTTTCCCTCTCCCCTGGCGGCTGTCAGTGGTCCTATCATGTACTGTTGGCTGTTATGCATCGTATGTGCCTGCTTGGACGCAAGAAGGTGCAGCAAATTCACTCTTATATTATATTTCAGAAATCTAAAATCCGCACGCCGGTATGCTAGCAATTGACACTAAAGTTGCGGCTTTGCATTTGTGCATTGACCTGTTTCCTTGACCGCCACACAACCACCAACGCATTTCCCCTTTGAAAGATAAGCTCTGCCCGTGATATCGCAGCTTCGTTGTTATTAAACGTCCCATGCCAGCGCTCGGAGCAAGGGCATCAGCAGAGCGTAGGGGTGCTGGTGTCGCGTTGTGTCGGCGCTACGTTGGTCAGGACATGTCCCTCACTCACAAGCTAGCCCCAGTGGATGGGCCCGCTAACTCCCGTTTTGTAACCGTCATGTTTTGGAGCGTACAGAGATGGATCATATTTTTTTTTGGTTGGGGGGGGGGGGGGGGCATTGCAGCCCGGTCTTGGCTTAGCGTTGGGGCGCTGGAGGGTCTGATTGGTGGATATTGATATGCTCCGTAATATATATATATATATAAAAAAAAAGAAAATCAACGACCAGGCCAATCCATTAAGGTGCTTTTAAAAGAAGTGATCCAGTTACCCATGTCAGTAGTCTGCAGGGATTACAGCAATGTGCTTATGGCATCCAGGGCCCGGCTGAATGGAAGCTGAACCTGCTTTAGTACGCATGGGCCCAGAACACACTTTATCCTTTAGTGTGCATGGGCCCGGAACACACTTTATCCTTTAGTGGGCATGGAGTACACCAATTTACCAATATCAGCACAGTGGGCCCGAGGGTGATCAATTTGCACATTCAGGGCCAAAGCTCAATGTTACTGCCTCAAAAGGAGTGGCCATTTCTGCCACGACGGAACGATTAATGCGGTCCCTGCTTTGCTTTACTCACTGATCAGCATGTGGGACTAGGTTTGTTTTAAATTGGTGTAATGTCAATGTTGTGCAGTAGTGTCGTTCTTGCTTTACTAGGCTGTACCTGCAGCCGTTCGTTGCGTTTTATAGACCTACGTCTATAGGTTTCTGTACATTCATACGGCAAATCGATGATAATAGCTATTTGTACTTACTGCTTAATAACTACTAAATATGTGTGTAAATAAGTGAGAATGCCATAAATACTACTTTCATCTTTGGCCGAGTTTAAACACAATATGAATGAGTTCCAATTTGTGAGAAGTCTACTGGTGTTCATCTTTTACTGCTAGACCCATGCATCACTTCTGCAGAAAGTGCCAGCAGTATGTGAATAATTTGTTTTAATTGGACACATAATATTATTTCTGTCTATGAGTCGACGTTGGTGTTGCTTTTACACTATGAAAGTTATTCAAGGACCCCATCAGGAGTAATAGAATTGGTGGTTGCAGTAAAGTTTCTGATTCCCACAGTGACCACAACACACAGACCCTATTCAAGAAACACAACACACACACACACACACACACACACACACACACACACACACACACACACACACACACACACACACACACACACACACACACACACACACACACACACACCTTACATGGCATACAACAATGTCTTCTCCACATGATGCAAAGGTTTGCTTGCAACAGAAAGAGAGCCTGAGACCCTCCCCTTCATCCGTTCCCCCCTGGGACCTTATTCCGGAAGGGGACTGTACGATAATCAACAGCATCAGACAAATCATCTTTTCATCAGATTTGAATAGTGCCATGAATTACCAATGATGTTTGTCAATTGAAGATTCTTTTTGGTTTCTCTTTTACGTTTTCGATGTACTGCGAATATCTTGACTTGCTAAATTATCTTTTGATAAGACAAACATCATATGTGTGGGTTGAATATGTGCACTATTCAAACGGGAAACAAAATAAACTGTCTCTTGCTGATGAATACCGTACATGCCCTTTCTGAAGAAGGGTCCGACGGTGGACCACTTGAGGGGAGGGGACTTCTAGAAGGAATCATTATTGCAGTCTTCTAATTGCGGTCATGGACTTCTATGATTCTTTATTATCTTTCAAATATCTACCGACATATGTATATTGCCTTTTGGATTGGTGCAATTTCATTGCAGATATTTGGTTTAACTAGGCATATAACCAACCCGGCCTACATGTGCTAACAAACAAACAGGCTCTCCTTTTAGGTCGCCGCGACGACTACGACATTTCGGTTGTGAGAACCACTATCATTGCTCTGTAAATCGCATTGGACTGGACTGACCTTTTTTTGGTAAGCCCTCACAACCATGAGCATTTGGACTTAAAAAACAGTATATATATTTATTTTTCTGTGATCACAAGCGGTATTGTTAGCGCCTCATCGTATCATGGGCGGCTTACATTAAGCGGGCCAGTGTTTTCTTCCTCCCCAGATAACTCGTCATCGCTCACCTCCACAACCCCCCCGGCGTCGCAGTGTATTGTTCAATATGTGCGTGGCAGACCCTATGCTTAGCCTTGATTTGATGCTGGACGGGCCCTGTTTATTCCATGTTATGCTTTATAAATAGGCCGTGATGTAATAATCTCTGATAGTGTTTATCCCTCAAAACCACTTCATGTTGGCATTGGGCATCGTTGAAACTCTGGCCGTTTGGCCGTTTCGGGAAGGCTGTGCCGTGGATGGCTGCCTCTGCTGTGGCGTCTTATTGTACGCTGCAAACAGAAAGTGAAAGCATGTCCAGAGTAGGCTTTCACAAGAGAGTGTATGAACGAAAAGCTACGCACATTTTTTTGGGGAAAAATATCAGTAGATGTACATTGATGTGTAATTGAACGATGCTAAATAGTATGTCAATGCATAATTGTTTCATCGTTTGATCAAATACTAAAACAAGCAGGTTTAATCGTTGATTAAACCCGTTTAATTAACGACGTGCTTTAAAATCCACACTTTACTGAGACAATGTCACCAGATCACAGAGGAAAACTCTGGACGCATTAGTCAGGGCAGCGTGACGCTTTAGGGTGAATCAAGCCAATTAAAAGTCCTGAGATGATTGGACAGGGGTCGGCCTAATTGGCAAAGAGCACAGTTGGACCGTAGCCAGGAGTGGGGCTAATGGGACCATGCCTTCAACGACCATGACACTCCACCATGGACTCCCAGAATGCAGCAGAAAAGCCAAAAAGAAAAGTCAAATAAAACAAGGGTAGAAATTTAAGTATTATTTTGATTTATTCATGGGTGGGGGGGGGATTCTTTAGCATGACTCAAATCTACATATAGTATTTTAACTTGTGGTCGGCCACGGCGTTCACTACGGCCAAAAACGTCTGATACGCAATCTGAAAAGATCCGTCCAGGGAGGCTATGCTGAGGACACTTTGTGGGACAGACTTCATGTGGAGTCCCTCCCCTCCCGTACACACAGTGTGTCCGGATCCCGCGTGTGCTTTGCACTGCAGGCCCCCCAAGCCGAGCTGGGACAGAAGTCTGGCTTCTCATGCTCGCTCACTTGTGACCAATTCCTGATACAGGATCAATATAAAGATTCCTATCACTTAATAGGAATTCCTTTATTTCAACCGTGTCTTTAAAAAAAAAAGTATGGTTCCTTCACCGACTGCATTCATTAATTAATCAATACAAAGATCCCTACGGCTTCATAGGCATTTCCTATTCCCTATTTTTAAAGTTTTATTATACTGATTTATAAAAGGAGTTGCTTTTATGGGCGTCCATGGGAGTCTCTAATGGCCGCCTGTGTGGAGTGTGAAGGAGAGGGCTCTTGGTGGCACATGTCAGAGCGGCTCTGATCTCGTTATTGGGTCACAGCCTCGGCGGCGCTAGCCCAGTTCTGCTCGGACGGCAAAGACGCGGCGGCTAAAGTTAGACGCTGGGTCCTCGTCGCTTGACCCTCCGCCAGTAAACCCTCCCGCTATCTGGAGCTCGCTCTCTCTCTCGCTCTCGCTCTCTCTCTCTCTCTCTCTCTCTCTCTCTCTCTCTCTCTCTCTCTCTCTCTCTCTCTCTCTCTCTCTCTCTCTCTCTCTCTCTCTCTCTCTCTCTCTCTCTCTCTCTCTCTCTCTTCTCTCTCTCTCTCTCTCTCTCTCTCTCTCTCTCTCTCTCTCTCTCTCTCTCTCTCTGTGTGTGTGTGTTGCACCCTTTCCAGGCAGAGTGTTTATGTTTGAGTTTCCTTAATGGGAAATCAAAGTGGACGATGGCTCCTATTTGAGTCTAATTAGAAAGCACACGAGGTAGTTTGACGAGGCTGCAGGCCCGCGGCTGCAGGGATTCCCTGTGGATTATGAAGTGATCCTCGTGGACCACTGAGGAGAAGGCTCACACTGCTAATCCCTGGCTCACAGCAGGGTACGGTCGGAGTGTTACAGCGACGTCACATTAGAACCACTGCTATTTGATTTGAGGCCCGTCTCAGTAGGGGGGGGGTTTGGTGTTTTACTAGAGCCCAAATCAAAGTGTTACGGTATTGATGCTTCACAGAAATCTGAGGTTACAAAACATTAACAGTATGGTCGGGGGTCGAGCTTTTCTGCCTTACTGGAGAGGACTGTGAAGCAGGAACGCTGGTTAAAAGACGGAAAGATATGTAGGGTAGGAACACAGGTCGGAGTGGAACCTGCCCCTCTACAGGTCATGTCGTTAGGGGTTAGCATTGCCCATTACGATCATATTGTCTATTCCTTTTTAAATAATGTTTGGGTCGTCCACTTTTCTGCCCCCAAACCGGCTGTTGCCCAGAGCTGGCGATTCTGTAATTCTCTTGTTTGAATTATTAGATCCTTTATTTATTGTAGTCTCATTGAGATTAAAATCTCTTTTACAAAGAGAGACCCGGCCCAGATGGTGACCAGTACACAGTTACAACACAAAACACAAGACAAAATACAAGTTCAATACTAAGTGCAATTGTGAAAATACAATCAGATTATTGACTAAAACATTTGCAACTTCCAATGAAGTCCGATATCAAACTCTTAAGAACAACTTTAAATTAATTTAGAGTCGCTAGGTCCTGAAGCTCGAGCTGCTTCTGCAGGTTATTCCAGGAGGATGGCGCGCAACCCTTAAGGGCCATTTTCCCCCCAGTTCTGTCCGTTCTGTTACCCTAACCCTCATAAGCACCACGTCCCGAGACCGTGACGGTCGTGACCCATGGGGGGGGGACACATTTCCGGGGACACGTGCCGTGACAAACAACAGGGGCGATGACCTAAAACAACCCCACCCCTGTGGGCCAGAGCTGCCGGTTCTGTAACGACCCCGTCATCGTACCGTTCCAGGCTGCCAGTGAGACCCCTGGTGTGGTGTTAGATGAGGCTCCAGCCAGACGCGAGGAGGCTCCCAGAGAGGAGGAGGAGGAGTCGGGGTCGCCAGTGACGCCCCCCAGGGGCCCGAACCCGACCCCCGCCCAGCAGGACCACCCGTCAGAGGAGCACCGTCTGCACTGTCTGGTGAGGGAGACCCCCCCACACACCCCGGGGCCCCTGGGCCCCTGGGAACCATCCCTACACAAGGTCCCAGTGTTGCTGGCCACACTGGGAACCATCCCTACCCAAGGTCTCAATGTTGCTGACCACACTGGGACCTTGGGTAGGGTGGTTCCCAAGGGCCCCGGGGCCCTTGGGAACCATCCCTACCCAAGGTCCTAGTGTTGCTGGCCACACTGGGAACCACCTCTACCCACGGTGGGACCGCCGGTAGGGTGAGGGGTTTTACGTTGGCCGTGTGTTTGAAGAGCGGATGTATTTTCTGCATGAGCTGTTTCTTGTTGGCGGGGGAAAGTGAACGGAAAGGTACCAGTGGAATAACAATGGCGGTCGTGGAAATAGATGAGTAGCGTTTTGTTGTTGTTGCCAGTGGATCTTTACTTTAAAGGTCACCAGACCTTTAAAGGTCATTTATGCAAACACTTGTGTGTTGCCATATTACTCATATTGGCCATATTGGTTTACCCTGCTTTTGGCCTTCTTTATTTATCCCCGCCAGTATAATTCTAAAAAGTGGAAGCAGAACTTAAAACCTATAAAGAATATCGCCATTTAGACATGATGATATATTTTTTTCGTAAGCAAAAAAACTCAAATATAGGTATATAGTTTTAAGAGTGTCAAGAGTGGCTTGTTTATGTATGTTAAGCTTGCATACAGGGATAACATTAACCAAGGCTGCATTTCATGTTTTATGTTGTGCAGTTTCAAAGCAAGCTGGGCTGAGAGTAGTCACAGAGCACAGTAGTAGGTATAGAGCATACTATATTATACTGTGTACATATACTATATGACACATACAATAGACACAGCTGTTTGGCCTTGGTTCGCTCTAGAACTCTTTTCCACAAGCTACCCACGGACCAATCGTTTGCCATGAGTAATGCAGAATAATGTCTGAATTCAGCCCTGTTTCCAGGGCCTTTGTGGCTGGAAAAGCATGATAAATTCATATCTCAAAACAATGAACCGACAAGAAAACGACAGCTGATTTCTCTTGGCAGTCAGAAGCTCTTTCAACCTCACTGACATGCATCTGCAAGGAAAGTCGTGTCCTCTCTGTACTGCACATGCAGTTTAGAACGACCAGCCATCAAGTTAGGCCACAGACACGCTCTGGTTAATCATGTGGTCAGTAGCATCTTAACCGGCCAGACTCTTCCCAGTAAGCTGGGAAACAAGTGAGCTTGTTTCCAATTAGGCCCTGGGTTCTCTGACTGCTATAGCTACACTCTAACCTCCGATAGTGCTGGACGGTTATGGGAGCATCTCCATGCTGAAATAAGCTGATTTCGCCTTTGCTGGACCTCCGTGTAATCTGCATTTAGAATAATTAAAGGATGCTAAGCTTGGTAATGCCTCATCGTCGACATGTCGGGGGTCAACACAGGAATGAGGGACTTAGCCTATGGATTGTGCATCACTACACACACAAGGCACTGACCCGGCATGTCAAGGAATCATATGTCGGAGCCAAGGTCTTGCGTGTGTTTTTGAGTTCTTTCCTCATGGAAACATTGTTGAACCTGTGTATAGTGAAGCCTGGAATGAACGTTGTTGTTATAGGAACGCCGGTTTTCGAAGGACGCAAAGGCCTCACTCTGTGATATCTGCTTGTGTGTCCGGCCCAGGAACGAGAGCTGTGCAACAAGAGGAAAGAATGTGAAAACCTCGAGCATGAAGTAAAGAAGCGACAGAAGAGATGTCTGGATTTGGTAAGGAAGCGACCTTCCCCCCCCCCCCCCCTGGCCGACTGGTCCGTTCTGCAGCTGCTAAGCTGCTCACACATGGCGGGCGCGCTCAGGTCAACTGTGGCCGTGCTATTGTTCTCTCACAGGGGCAGAGAGAGAGCGTCACTCTCTCAGAGTCACTGCAGAGCTGCCTGGGCTGGTTCAGTAGGCTGACCACCAGGCCGTGTAGCTCAGCGCCTCAACGACATTCGTATGTGGTGGATGTGGACCTGCCTGCTCTTGACCTTGTATCGTGACGTTTGAAATGATTTTGCTTTGTGTGTGATAAGGAATGGTGGTCGCCGATTCAAATCATGAGGTCTTTTCTTTATTTTTTTTTATTCCCCGGCATGATTTACATCATGCCGGGGAATAAAAAAAAATAAAGAAAAGACCTCATGATTTGCAGACAGACAGTTCCATAAATGTTCCCTTTTTTTAAATTTCGACTTGTTACCATCATCGTGTGACTCTACGACGTCAATTGAGGGAGCTAAAGCAGTCTCGGCTCCAAATATCGGCAGAAAGAAAATCGGCAGCCCGCAATCGGCCCTAAAACGTCCATATCGGTCGATCCCTAGGAATGATGTGATGAGAGTTTTTAGCATAGCATTCTTCCACCCCCTTCTTGAACTCCTCTCACCAAGGTGTCTGGTAGAGGGCAACGTCAGTAGGCAGGCAGTGCTCCTCTGCCTGCCTACTGCTCCTGCTCCTCCTCATCACCCAAACAGCGTCCGGGGGGAGATGAAGATCAACTCTGTGTGTTTTGTGTGTGTGGGTTCTGCAGGAGAGCCAGCTCGAGGATGAGCGAGGCAGACATGGCTCACTAAAGGAGGAGTCCAATCTCCTGAGGAGGAAGGCACAGCTGCTAGACCAGGTCAGTGATCACACTTTAGGTCTTCACGGGGCGGGTCCCAACCGTAGGATCAAAGGCCGGACCCGGTCCACGATAATTGTATTCGATGGGTCCGGGTCCGGTCCCTTTATAGTATCGCGGCCCCGGGTTTCGTTTAAGAGCAGCACATCACACCTTTTAAAGCGAAACCGCTGCCTATTCATGTTAGGTCTTTCTGTTATTGTGGTCTCCTTCTACCAGACTACCATATGTTGTTTCCAATATGAATCATGTTTTTACCAGTACATGAGCATTTTTAGGATCCCAAGTCGCTTTCTTCTCGGACTTGCAGGCAAGGATCTCTGACATAATCAGGGGGTTATATATATATTTAAAAAAATCGGATCGCATGCGATCACTGGACACATTTCCTGGGTCCATTTGGGTCATTTAACGCAGGCCGAAACACCCCTATTGTTTATTGATTTTCAGCTTTCCCTTAAAGCACAGCCATAACTGATCTAACCCTACAATTTGTGAAAAATGGTGGTTTTATTGTATCATAAATTACACCCTATGTAAATTAAATAGGCAAATGGTTATTCGCACGTAGAGGCTCTCTTTGCTTATATTGAACCCATGTTTGTCGGCGCCTAGGCCTAATTCTGCGCTCCCCTGCGTCTTCTTCAATCGATGGTCCTCTGTATTCCTCTGCAGACTCGGGCTGAGAATGAGGACTTGAGGGAAGACCTCTCGGAAGTGACCGCTCAACGCAATTCCGTTCTCGAGGAGAACCAGAGACTCCGTGCCAAACTGGAGAACCTAGAGCAGGTCCTAAAGGTAACGAGAGCACAAGAGCCCGCCCGTCCAATCCCCTTGTCCTCGTGTCCCCATCGTCTCCAGGGACCCAACCGAGTATCGAGCATCGATCTTTGACGCCGCGGGGGTCTTCCTGTGTGTTTGTTGCAGCATATGCGAGAGGTCGCCGAGCGAAGACAGCAGCTGGAATTGGAACATGAGCAGGCACTGGCAATCCTCAAGTTCAAACAGGATGAGATCAAACGGTTACAGCGGGTGAGTGGGCAGCGCGGGGGGGGGGGGGGGGGGGGGAGGTTCCGGGTTCGATTCCCATGTCCTGTAGTCCTTGAGAAAGATACCCCATATGCTTCGGATCGAAGCGTCTTAGGGGAACGTATTCAGATTCACATCGGTAATGAGCGGGCCCTCAAGCAGGCTCGACTTGAATCTGAATACGTTCACTAAGACGCTTTGGTGTGAAGCATCTTCTGCTCAAGGAGAATAGTAATAAAAAGTAAATGGTACCAGTAATGCGCTCCAGACCAGTGGGTGTGTCCCATAAGCACCATGGCTTAACTCTAGCCCCCCCTTTGTACCTAACCTTGCGTTCTGATAATGTCCCTTGTTTTAAAAACCTCCTGACTTTTGTTGAGGTTTTTTTGACACACACAAAAAAACACGGTTGTTTGGTCTGTTTTGGGGATTTTACCTTTCGACTGAAATGCCGGCGTTCAGCCAGCAGGAGGCCACCTCGGGGTAGCCGTCGAGGTGGCTTTTTTATTTTTGGTGGCACCTTTCCACGACGGGGCCTGATGATGTTGAAGCGCAGCCATGGTTAACCTTGATGACGCCGTGTGCTTGTATGGTTCTCAGGCTCAGTTATTCGCCAAGAGAGAGCATGAAGGGGTGGTGCACATGCTGGAGGTAAGTCATTCTGCTAATACAGGTGTGTCCTCCTCAGGGGGCTCAAACTGAAGGCCAAGACGTACACTGTGTATTCTATGTGTATCTTATTCTCTCTCTCTCTTTCTCCCTCACTCTCTCCCTCTCTCTTAATCCAACTCTAATGGTCAGCTATATCAGCTATATATAGAATAGAGTGGGCCTCACCTCTCTGAGGATAGCATACACAGTAGTTATATCAGCTATATATATCACACATCACATCCACGCTGCATCACATGACAGGCCCCCCGAATCACACGATAACATTAAACTGAAATGTGCATGAATATTGAATCCCTCCCAGCAGGGGGGATTCAAACATTACAAATCTCTCTCTCTCTCTAGTAAGTAAAGGAACATGTTTGTAAAATATATATACTATATATGCTGTCAATACTCTCTCTCTCTCTCTCTCTCTCTCTCTCTCTCTCTCTCTCTCTCTCTCTCTCTCTCTCTCTCTCTCTCTCTCTCTCTCTCTCTCTCTCTCTCTCTCTCTCTCTCTCACCCTCACCCTCACCCTCACCCTCTCCTTCTCGAAAAAAAGACTCACCCTTAGTGCAGCAGTATGCTGCATGTGTGATATTGTGATGCTGTTTTGATCCAAGCACCTGGCAGAGCAGCCGTTAGAGAAAGTGTCAAACCCTTGTGTTTGTCTGTTCTCACACGTGAGGTGACGGTTTCAGCAGATGGCTCCATCGCGCCCCATCAAGGCGCCTTGTTCATTTTCCTGCTTTAGTTTGTGCCGAGCATACTACTTAGATAAGTCCATATTACACAGGGATTCATATGATTACACATTTTCCTCAACAAACAAACTGATTTATACCCACACCCACTGCATCCACTGTTTTCTCATCTGCTTTGTAACCTAGAGGAACTGACTTTATTTATTTTTGCTCATGCATTTTATCGTTGGTCTTCGTTTTAGGAGTTGAAGCAGTTTGTGTGGTGGAGAGAGCTGGTAGGGTATAGTTTCTCCTGGTTTGACACTCGGAGCACTCTCCTTCTGGCTTCGGCGGTTCTTTTCCTCTGCCTTTCAACCTTTCCTTCCTTCTCTACCACGCCATGTCCAAGGCATCACCGGAGTTGGCCTCTATTGCTATAGAGAGAGAGACAGAGTCCTGGGATGCTAAATCAACCAAAGACATTTGGTCAACATGAAGCCATAAGCCGGTGCTAAGGCCTTCGACGCGATATACCCGCGTTCCACCTCCCTGTGAACCAAACTATTACTTTCTCTGTTAACTAAACGCGTATACCTTCCTGCAGTTGTTCTTTTCATTCAAGCATGGGTGTGTTTCTAAATCTGTGTGTGTTTGTGTGTTCTGTCGTGTTCATTTCCTCTGCCAACCAGAGTACACTGGACTGCATGCAGGTACCAGCCGACACACCTCGTCCCTCCTTGTCCTACCTTCCCCTTGAGCACAGGCGACCTCTGACCCCCCCGCAGATAGAACCCCCCTCCGTGCCATCTCCATCCCCGTATCCGCAGCCATGCCCACCTGTAGCGTTAATGTTCAGTGTAGTGTCACTCTGTAGGGGGGAGGTTAGCGAGGGAAGCCACCGATTGCATGACTCGACAGTGGATAATATTCCCTTAGCAGTTCCCTTTGTTTTTCGCGCATAAATATATCAACCTGCTCTCACAGGAATCCGTGAAACGGACGCTTGACTCAAAAATCCGTGGGATCATTACGGAAAACACGCCGATTTCCGTAATATGCGCACGGACACATATCCCCGTTTCACCGAGCGAGTCGACCACGGGCGCTTAACTCAAAATGAATGGTTTGACATTCCGTTCTGTGGAAGACGAAAAAGGTGCAACCGTGCTCTGGGACACGATTCAATAGATTAACGGTTGTGCGCATGAGCACGAAATCACGTGACATATAGGTGATATATATATATTAGTCATTTTACGGATTCCTGTGTGACTAGGTCGACTCGCTCGGTGAAACGGGATCTGTGTCCGTGCGCATATTACGGAAATCGGCGTGTTTCCGTAATGATCCCACGGATTTTTGAGTTAAGCGTCCGTAGTCATTTCACGGATTCCTGTGAGACCAGGCTCAAATATATATATATATTAGGGGTGTAACGGTACACAACAGTCACGGTTCGGTACGTACCTCGTCTTTGAAGTCACGGTACGGTACAGGACGGTTCGGTTCATAGTTAGAAAAAACGGATTGCTTGACTGAACGAACATAAGTTTAATTAGTAACGAATTAAACACAGTTTTAGCTGTCTGTATGAAACATTCAAATAAAAGTGAGCTGGGTTTGAACAACTTTTTTTCTTTTCGCAGCGGTGACAGTAACACCTGGATGGTGCCTTTTTACATGCGTGTGCATGTTCGATGTGTTCCCATTTGCATAGGCGATCGCTGTTCAACAATGTCTGCACACAGCTTTCGACTTGTCCACTCGTCTTTCCCCATTGTGATAATTAACCTGGAATCCAAACTTCTCCCACACTTGGGATTTAAATGACAGGGGGGCATCTTCAAGCTCCGGTTTTCTGTTGTCGCTCGCCATGCAGTTCGCTCTCAGTTCGCTAGTAGCCATCAATCCGCGCACGTGCGAGCCGAGCCTAATAAGGCTAAACGGTCCGGGGGGAACTCCGACTTCAAGTTTTAAGTTCCGAACCGCAAAACAAGCCTTTATCGATTCGCCCTATTAACGCCTATGTACGCCACATTTACGTACCGCGGTACACCTCTGTAACCGCACCGAAGTGCCTGTACCGTGACGGTTCGGTTCAAATACGTGTACCGTTACACCCCTAATATATATATACGCTTCTGACTGCAGAAACCAAGCTGATGTTTAATTTTTGTAATGGCCGTGTGTGTGTGTGACGGAAACACCGCACCCTGGCAACATGAGATCAGCGGATCCAAACGTGTCACAGCATGCAGCTTCAGTCAACACGTGTGCTGTACGTTCACGACGCTTCACCCAAGCTGCTTCCGTACCATCAAGATAAGGGTTTGAAAATGTGCCAAGTTAGCTGATCTACCAACCGTCGATCTACCAACTGCTTACCAAAGGTTATGTTGCACAGAGCAGGCCGCTAAACGATCAAGAGAGACACCGGCTCTTCCCTCGCTAGCAACTCACCGCCGTTCAGTTAGATAAGCGACGCTTGCAGACCAGAAACCTGGGGCTGGGGGCGTACGTAGGTGTTAGGGGCTGGCAGGAAACGATGGTTGTTGAGACGGCCCTGCCAGGAAACGCTCACCGCAGCCGGAAGCGAGAACCGGTGGCCTACAGAAAGTCCCCAAGGGGCCCCACCGGCTAACCCTTTGTAGCCTGTTCTCACAGACAAGCCTTGGCCACAGCGCCGCAAGCGACGTTCCACTTTGAACCCTGCGTGCTTTGCTACGCTACCCTGTGCAGAAGCTGTTAAACCCCTTACATAACTATTCCTTCATCTCTCCCCGTTTTGTCTTGTCCAGCCCCCCTGTGTCTTTTCGCCGTTGTGGTTTGTTTCTGAATTAATCTAGGTTGATACTGAGTGTGTCTTGCAGAGGCCCAGTCTCCTTTTGCCAAAACTTATTTCACAAGCCTGTAAGGCTGTAAATAAAGGTTGAACATGTGTTGTCAGTGAGTGACTGAGCAAACATGCTATTCCGATTCGGAAATTCAAAAAATTATTATTTTGCTGATATGGTTTCTGCAAGAGCCGATGCAATGTGTTCCTAGATTGTGGAGAGATATGTCAATGTTTGCAGAGACATGTAAGAGCTACACGGGGCCAATTGAGCCATGGCTATGGCTAGCAAACCATCCGGCCTGAGGTGGATGTTGACCTCTGCCTGTGTGTGCGTGCGTGTGTGCGTGCCTGTGTGCGTTCCAGACCAAGGTACGGGACCTGGAGGAGAAATGCCGCAGTCAGAGCGAGCAGTTTGGCATGCTGTCCCACGAGCTGGACCAGTTCCGTGTGCAGACCTCCAAGGTGGACCTGGCCAGCACTAGCCTTCTCTCCAGCCCCAACCTCTCGGTTCTGACGAATGGGGTGGGCCTGCCTATGGAGCGAGGTAACGGGGGCAAGAACGGCACCCAGTGACCCCGTCTCACCTCACACAACCACAGAGGGGTCTCGGAATGTTTCCACTTGTGGTTCAGACCATATGTGTATTTTTGACTCAGGGTTTTATATCATATCCTCATGAGGACAGACCTCTCGGTACTCATTCCTGTACTATGAAACCAATCATTTATGCTATCGTCAGTTTAAGGGGTCTTGCTCGAACCGAACCCGTAATCGTGTTTTGAATCATGTGTGACGCGAGGACCGTGCGATGTTTCAGTTCCTATTTCTTCATCTTCGTGCCTCGCCACGCCAAACAATCTTTTCAATCTGTATTTCCCAATAATAAAACAACGTATACTGCCTGAGACGGCATTTCGTCAAACCCTCCGTGTCTGTGGCCTAACTGAAGCGCATGGACGTTTGTCAAAGAATTCAATGTTGGATTTCAACCTGGAGCAGAGTCGGCCTTCTGTCTTAGTTTTCCACTGTGGCTGGCATGCTTCTTCGTAACGACGTCTTAAGGAGTTGTGTAATTCAGCGCCGTCCTCCGCCAAGCCTAGCCACCCAGCGTGCCCTGAGCTGGCCGGGTCTCCACTCAGCCAAGAGGGGAGGTTTAGGTGGTGGTGGTGTGGTGGTGGTGGTGGTGGTGGTGGTGGTGGTGGTGGTGATAGTAGCGGTGCTGTGTACTCTGTGTTCTAGACTGCAGTGGCACCTGTGATCCGGTGCTACTGAGTGACATAGCCTTCTGGAGCCTAGAGGGAGGGGACTCTCTGCCCCCATGTCCCGACGCGTGGGCTGGGGAGCCCCTGCTGGGTATAAACCTTCTCTCCTACACCGCCTCCCACCGTGTTCACCCTCACGCCGGTCGGTTCGCCTGACCCTCACCCAGGTCCCCGCCCCACTGGCGGAGCATGCTGCCCCGACTCCCTCCCTGCCTGCCGTTTCCCATAACTACCGTCACATTACAGCCCCTGATCGATCTGTTATTTTCCGTTGCCCTGGTCTGCTCAGACCGTTGGCCCTGGTCGCATTGTAGTCACATGACCAAAGGTCTGACACGTCGAACCGGATCACGTTTAGAAAGGGGTCCCGGGAAACGGATTTTAAAGAGGCGGGCGCACAGTTTCTTGGGCCGCTTTCTAAACATTGTTTCCCGCCGCTCTGGAAGTGAGAAGGGATCTGTGTGGTTGTGCCCCCGCCTGCTGCTGCTGCAGCGCGGGCGTTGGGCCTGGTTTAGTGTGCAACATGAAGGTCAACACCTGAAGGTGAGGCCGGCCCGCCCGCGGGCTGCGGAGCTGGGCTTAAGCCCCTTAGGCGCTCCCTGCCCCGCCGTGACCTCTGAACCCGGCCACAGATGGACACAGAGGATTTCACTTCACACTTTTAATCAGCCAGGTTGCAACCTCTCGGCCCCGCATGTCACACTCTGAGCACCTCCCCCCACCACCCCCCCCATACGTCCTCCCCCCCCCCCTCCCCTCGTCGTCCCCCCCCCCCGCTCTGCAGCCTGTTGACACCGTCATGTTGGCAGAGGCATGACAACAACGGGAAATGACCTTACGCGCTGACTTTGCATGTATGTCCAATTCATGAACTTTCATTGTCCATCCTGGTTTTGATGAACCTCAACTCATATAATGGCATTTTTGGGGTTACGTGTGGTTGCGATTCATTCATCAATGCGAATTTTTCCTCACCCCCCTACTCCCCCCCTCTCCCTCCCCCCCCTCTCCCCTCCCCTCCTCCTCCTCCCCTCCTCCTACTCCCTCCTCCTCTGCTCCTCCTAGAGTGTGCGCGCCCCCCTGCGCTCCCTGGGGCCCCCGCCCCACGCCACGGGGTTCAGCCGGGTGGAGCGCGCCCCCGCCACCAAGCACCGCGAGCTGCCCACCATCAGCGTCAGCAAGTCAGGCTCCACCTCCAGCAGGTCCCCCGAGTCGGCCCACCTCAGCCCCCGCTCCGACGCCCACCTCAGCCCCCACAAGTCCAGCTCGGCTCACGAGGTACGCCCCCCCCCCAGGTCCCGGTGCATGATGTGGGGGGAGCTCCCCCTTCACCCCCCCCCCCCCCCCATTGTCGTTTTAACTTTCAACCTGACATGACCTTGTGTGTGTTCTGTTTTTTTGTATCGTCCTGTTTTGATCAGTGTATGCCAATGTTGTTATCAATGAAAACCTTCGCACAAGGCAGGCCGGTGCACTTCTCCATGTTGATAAGAGCATTAAAATGAGAAAAATAAATGGGACAAAGAAATCAAGGGATATTTAGCATAGAAAAGAAATTGCGATTAATCGGGAGTTAACTATGACATTATGCGATTAATCACGATTAAATATTTTAATCGCTTGACAGCACTAATATAATATATATTCCCACCCCTAAAACAATCTGCCAAGTGCTATACAGCTTTTACCCAAACACCTTACAACACCTGGAGGGCATACCTTCTTAGTAAGGGGGGGAATCAAACCCTTTATTGCTGCTAGTGTTCGTCCAGGCCCCCCCCAGTGTAGCCACGGTGGACCCGGGTGGTTGAGCGTGTCCCCCGGGTGTCCGCAGGTGGACACGGCCAGCGAGGTGGAGGAGCTGGACGTGGACATCGCCCCCGCCCCCTACAGCGCCAGCAGGGGAGCTGCCAAGCTGCAGGTCTTCATTGGCCGATACAGGTCAGAGGTCCCGCCTCCTCTGGTCCAGAGAAGCGCACCTCTCGAAAATGTGTGGCCCAATGGGGACATTAATTGCAGTATATTTGCTACGAGATGAGAGCTGGGTGCTTAGTGTAAAACTGTACATTTGATCCATGTGTGTTTTTTCTTTTTTTTTGTTTCTTTTTATGAAATAATTTTATTTAACTATTTCTGACCGATTTACTTTTTGGGCCTAATCGCTTTTATTTTATCCAAAAAATGTATCATCACTAAGGCTATGTGTTGAGATGTCAGTTGAAATGTTGAATACAATGTTGACTACGATGTAACAGTGGTGTACGAAAACTCGTACGGCAAAAATAAAATACTAATAAAAATAAATACCAAAAAAAAGGGGTAGCCCACCTGGGTGACTTAACGTCTCCGCTGCCCCCCCCCCCCCCCCCCTGCAGCTACAACCCCTACGACGGGCCCAACGACAACCCCGAGGTGGAGCTGCCCCTCACGGCCGGGGAGTACATCTACGTGTACGGAGACATGGACGACGACGGCTTCTACGAAGGTACGCCGCCCCTTCCCGAGAGCGTGCGCTGGACTGCTCACAGCGTTGTTTATTGAGTGCGGTGGTTTTTTGTGTTATGTGGGTCAGCTCAGGAAGTTAGAGCGGGTGGGCGGGTAACCGGAAGGTGAGCAAACCATGGTTGACTCGTCTGTCAGTGGGTGACTGTGTGCATTAACCGCTGTAGGTTAGCCAGGCTATTGTCAGACCAAGCTCAATGGTAAGTTGCGCGTTGGTTTGGGGAAGCTGCTGTCATTTTCTTCAGTGCAAGAGGTAGGGCTGCACTATTGTTGCCAAAATGATTATCACGACTATTTTGATCAATATTGATATCCCGATTATTTACCGTGATTATTAATTGAAAAAAAAAATCTTTAGAATTTCTACCACCCCCTAGTGGTAGGAGCCACACACTGCTCAGCGGCAAATTGCCGCCAGGCCACGCCCCCCCCCCCCCCCCCCCCCCTCCCCTCATTTTTCCGCTGTGTGCAGGATGGACTCACGCAGTCGCAGACAGGTGTACAGGGAGCGCTTGGTTTGCTTTGCAGTGGCGATAGAGCGTATGGGCGGGGCTCGTTTCTTTTCTGTTTTCTTTTTTTTTGCGGATGCATTATTTAAAAAAAATATCGTGAAAATATCGCGAGAACACTACGTGTCATCGTGGGACGCAAATATTTTCACCGCGATAAAAAATTGATATATTGTGCAGCCCTAACAAGAGGCGTGATCAATGGGCCTAGTTCAAATGAGTCCGTACGCAATTGGCTGCTTGCCGTCGCTGCACTGTCGTTATTGTGTTAAACCAGCCAATAGCGCGCCAGTGGGAAAAGGCGGCTTGGTGATTGGCTGCGGCAAAAACGTATCGAAACTACAAAGAAATGTATTGCTCTTCTTTCAGGCCCTCTGCAGGGGAGCCCAAATCGCCGGCAGAATGGGGGGGGTCTACCCAGTCTAGTGCTGTGTTCCAACATCCATCCTTCCATGAGTACACTTAAACATAGTACACTATCCGCACTCACTAAGTGTGCTGATTTTCAGATGTCAGTGTTGTTCCAAACCCGCCAATAAACATCCCGCATTGAACGGTGAACTCTTTACGCCTAGCAGCTATCAAAAGCTATCCAAACTACAAAATGACTGCAGGCTATGTGGAAAAATGCGCCGACGTTGGCTCAGCCTGGCTCCGCCCTCTTCCGCTACGTAGCTAAGATGGATGCCGTTGAGTACGAAACGTGTACATCGATCCACACTTCGCGGTTTGACAATTGGGAGGAGGACCTTTCAGTACACTTATTTTCGCCCCGATCTTAATTGGAACGCTTTATGTACTCAAACTAAGTAGAGTAAGTATGGAGAGTATGGATATTGGAACAGAGCATAGCATGTAGGTCACTTTGGATAAAAGCGTCGGCTAAACGCCCTGAGTGTAAATGTTATGGCTCTGGTGTAAGCGTTGTCTCCGCCCCCCCCCCCCCCAGGCGAGCTGATGGACGGGCGGCGTGGGCTGGTCCCCTCCAACTTCGTCGAGCGCGTGTCGGACGACGACGTCATGGGCTCCCAGCAGCCCGAGACCGCGGACCCCGGCTCCCACAACTCCCTGCTGGACGCCAGCCTCCACAGTGCCAGCCCCCAGCACCACCTCCCCCCCCACCAGCACCACCTCCCCGCGGCGGGCCTCCGCGCCTCCGAGCGCACCGAGGCGGCGGCGGCGGCGCCCCCCGTCCCCGCGCCCAGGACCCTGTCCCCGGCCACGCCCGCCCCGTCGCCCCCCCGCCGCCGCCGCCGCCGCCACCGGCCCCTCCCCCCCGACCCCGCCCCCCCTCACCAACGGCCTGGACCTGGACCTGGACGAGGTGGGGCTGGACGTCGTGCCTTACCCCCGCCGGCTCACCCTCATCAAGCAGCTGGCCAAGAGCATCATCATCGGCTGGGACCCGCCGCTGGTGGCGGCGGGCTGGGGCGACGTGTGGAGCTACAACGTGTACGTGGACCAGGAGCTGCGGCTCAACGTGCCGTTCGGCGCCCAGACCAAGGCGGTGCTGGAGCGGCTGGACGTGCACCTCAAGGCGTACCGCGTGTCGGTGCAGAGCCTGACGGAGCGCGGGCCCTCGGACCGGCTGGCCTGAGCCTGCTGGTGGGGCGGGACGTGTGCGTGGCGCCGACGCAGCTGCGCGTGGACCGCGTCACGGCCACCGCCGCCCACCTCTCCTGGCTGCCCAGCAACAGTAACTATGTGCACATCGTGTCCTTGAACGAGGAGGAGTGCGAGCTGGTGAAGGCTGGCTGCTACTCGCTGTGCCTCAGCAACCTCGCGCCCAGCCTGCAGTACTCCGTCAAGGTGGAGGCGCGGCCGCACCGCACGCCCTGGGAGCTGCCCCTGGAGCGGCGCGAGCACCGCAGCGCGACCACCGCCTTCTCCACCCTCATGGCGGGTCAGTTCAGAGACGGCCCCGTTTACCCTCGGGTAGAAGGGCGTAGAATAGAGTCTGGTGGAGGAGAGCGTGGTAGAGTCGAGGAGAGTGTAGTAAAGTCTAGTAGAGTGTCGTAAAGTCTAGTAGAGTGTAGTAAAGTCTAGTAGAGTGTAGTAAAGTCTAGTAGAGTGTAGTAAAGTCTAGTAGAGTAATAAAGTCTAGTAGAGTAATAAAGTCTAGTAGAGTGTAGTAGAAGAGAGTAGTAAAGTCTAGTAGAGTGCAATAAAGAGGCTTCAGTAGAGTCTAGTAGAGTGTAGTATAGAGGCTGCAGTAGAGTCTAGTAGAGTGTAGTATAGAGGCTGCAGTAGAGTATAGTAGAGTGTAGTATAGAGGCTGCAGTAGAGTATAGTAGAGTGCAGTAGAGTCTAGTAGAGTGCAGTAGAGTCTAGTAGAGTATAGTATAGAGGCTGCAGTAGAGTATAGTAGAGTGCAGTAGAATCTAGTAGAGTGCAGTAGAGTCTAGTAGAGTGCAGTATAGAGGCTGCAGTAGAGTCTAGTAGAGTATAGTATAGAGGCTGCAGTAGAGTATAGTAGAGTGCAGTAGAGTCTAGTAGAGTGCAGTAGAGTCTAGTAGAGTGCAGTAGAGTCTAGTAGAGTGCAGTAGAGTCTAGTAGAGTGCAGTATAGAGGCTGCAGTAGAGTCTAGTAGAGTGTAGTGTAGAGGCTGCAGTAGAGTCTAGTAGAGTGTAGTATAGTTTTGTAGTGTAGCATAGACTTCATACTTTAGTATGTTTATGGTAGGTATAGTGTGGCGGGGTATTGTTTACTACAATAACTTATAGTATATATTTCATTTCATGGTATAGCAGCATGTGGTGTAACATAATACATAGTATCATAGACTGGCTGATGGTAATACACTTGAGTACACCTAAAGCATTAGAGTATTAGTCTATTCAGAGGACTGAGTAAGACCTGGAACAGAAACATTTAAGCCAGGCTAACGTAAACCAATCAATACTAACCAGGCCCACGTTTAGATAGATGTGGGAGATTTAGGTCACTCTATTCAAACTGTATTTGTATTTTGTTATCCTGGGAAATACGTATATACCACAATATAAGGCTTTCTTTTGAATCCATTTATGGTGAGTGACCAGTTCAGATGATGTACGGTTGAGGCTCTAGTAATCCTCTGGCCTTATAGAGAATGTGAACGGTTAGTTATTGTGCAGAGATGATTCTGGGGTGTGCTGCTCGATCCCAAACTTAGACTTCAGAGGGTTTTTTCCAATATTCATATTATAGAAGCTGCACTTGGTCACCACTAAGAAATTACCGTATAGATTGTGTGTACACTTTCATTTTTTGTGTCTTGATTCTTTTTAAGTCGGGTTAACATGGCGAGGTTAGCGGTTAATGAAGTCGGCCGACTTTTATGCATCTCTAAATTCAGAAACCACCCTGATTGGCCGATCACGTCCTAGCCCAAGGTGTGGCATTGTCCCTGTCGTCGTTGGTGTATAAATACATGTATTAATGCAAGGGATTAAGGGAAATGATTGGAAACACTGGCTCGCATGTCTCTATCTGCTAGCATGCCACGGGCTGCCCTAGCGCACTAACCGCTCCCACCCTAACCCTCGCTCTCTCCCCTCCCCTCCCTCCCCCCCAAGGCCCTCCGGACGCCCCCCTGGACGTGCAGCTGGAGCAGGGTCCCTCCCCCGGGATCGCCCTCATCAGCTGGCTGCCCGTCACCATCGACGCCGCCGGGACCTCCAACGGGGTCCGCGTCACCGGTTACACCATATATGCCGACAAGAAGAAGGCAAGAACTGCCCACCACGACTGCCTCCGGGGGCTTTGTGGAGAAAAACTATTCTTGAACTTGTGATTGGAGCACACACATTTGGGATGCTAGTTTTTTTCATGTATATGCATGCGGGATGTTAGTTGTGGTGTTTGCTTGGTTTCGAACAAAACAATTATCCACACACGGTTTAATTCATTGAAAGGTAACGTATTATTCCACCAGGTGTGAGTTTGATTAGCCGGTACAAGCCGGTTTGAAAATCGGCCTCTTCTGACGTCGCTTGTGGGCGTGTCCGCCTAGAGGTGTGCTGGATGGAGGAGATTTTTCAAAACGGCTTCTAACAGCTGATCACACTCACACCCGTTGGTATGATATGTCGTCTCTAAAGGAAAAAACAGTTCTGATGCATCAGGGAACGCTAGATCAACAGCGATATGATCTGACCACTGGTACCCCCATGTGACGTCTTGGTGTCTGTCCACTGGTACCCCCATGTGACGTCTTGGTGTCTGACCACTGGTACCTCCATGTGACGTGTGGGTGTCTGACCACTGGTACCTCCATGTGACGTCTTGGTGTCTGTCCACTGGTACCCCCATGTGACGTCTTGGTGTCTGACCACTGGTACCTCCATGTGACGTCTTGGTGTCTGTCCACTGGTACCCCCATGTGACGTCTTGGTGTCTGACCGTCCCCGTCCCCCCCCTAGGTGCTGGAGGTGTCCTCCCCCACCGCGGGCAGTGCCCTGCTGGGCCCGTCCCAGATCCACAGCCTGCAGCTGGCCCAGGAGCTCACCGTGCGCACCACCTCCGCCCACGGCGAGTCCAGCGACTCCCTCGCCGCCCCTGTGCCCGCCAAGCTGGCCGCCATCATGGCCGGGCCGCCGCCGCCGCCGCCGCGCCCGCGCACACCGGCCGCGCCCGCCCTCCCCGACGCCCCCTTCCCCACCCAGCCCCCCCCCGTCCCGCACGGGAACTCTGCTGCCAAAGTGTCGGCGGCGCCCCTCGACACGGCGCCGCTGGACGCCCTCGCCGCGCCACACCTCCTCGCCGCGGGGGATGCCGCCGCCGCAACCGCCCACCATCACCCCCACCACCCCCACTACCACCACCCCCACCTCTACCTGCAGCAGCCCCACCACCCCCACTACCAGCCGCCGCCGCCGCCGCCACCGCCACCCCAACCGGAGGCCCTCTACACGGGCGCCTCGTACGCGGACACCTGGGCCGGCCCGGGCCCCGCCCTGGCCCCCAGCGGGGCGGGGGTCTCGGGGGCCTACAGCACCAGCACTCCCACGGTACGACCGCACCCAGCGGCCTGGCGGACCCCCGTGACTGTGACTGACGCTGCTCTGAACCTCGGACGGGCGTCCTAACCGGCGTGTTTCTCTCCTGTGTTTCGTTTCCCGCAGATCAACGTGACCTCGCCCAGCGCTTTCGTCTCGCACCCGGCGGCGTTACCACCGGCAACGGCGCCGCCACCGGTCGCCGCCGCCGCCCCCCCGGCGCCGGTGGCGGCGGTCCTGTCGGACCACCGCCGGGACGCCGACAGCCCCGGGACCATCCGGCCCTTCCCCTCAATCTCCGAGTTCCTGCAGGAGGAGCCCAGTGCCAAGCTCTGCACCCCGGAGCGCGTCCCCAGCCCCCCCAAGGCCCCGGCGGCGGCCGACCTGCTCAACCCCTGGGGCGCCCCCCCGCTGGGGCCCCGCAGCGCCTCCCCGCTGGAGTCGGAGGCAGAGTCGGAGGCGGAGAACACGCGGCTGGTGTCCATGGATGACTTCCTGTCGCAGGGCCAGGACCCGCAGTATGCCCTGAGAGCCCAGGTACTGGGGGGGGGGACTGCTGGAGACCTACCCTGTAGGGGGGGCTTGGGAGGGCGGGGGGGGGGGGGGGGGGGGTGGAGGCCTGCCCTGTAGGGGCGGGCCGTTGAGGTGGGGGGGGGAACTAGAGGTCTGTCTGTTAGGGGGGGGCTTGGAGGCGGCGGGGGGGGAGGGGGGGGGGTGGAGGCCTGTCCTGTAGGGGGGGCTTGGCGGGCGGGCAGGGGGGGGGCTGTGGTGCTGTAGGCACGGGCTGGGTGAAGTTCAGGCGACATTTTAAATGTATGCGTCTATTCCGGGATTCACATTGACACTGCCACGCCTCCCCCTACGCGTGTCTGTTAAAACAACGCGCCCCATTTTGTCTGACACCTTTTAACACATTTCTTATCAGCTTGTCAGCACCATCTTCTCTAGGGTTGGTGCTAGAAAGAAGCCATCACCCAGCACACCATACACACCAGACGTGTCTTAACGTGCGGTGACCCACACCGAGCTTCCTGTACAGAAGCCACCCCCGAGGGGGGGGGCCCTCATACACAGTGGGGGGGGGATCATGTCCTGGTATACCCGGGGTGAATACCTGACGCCGTGGGGTTCTGTCGTCGCCAGGGCGACTACATCGCAGACAACAGCCGCTCGGACCTGTCCGACATCCTGGAGGAAGAGGAGGAGGACTACTACTCGGACCCCCGCGCGGACTCCCACCGGGGCTACGCGGCCAGGGTGAGGGACGGAGACCGGGTCGCCGCGACAACGTCGTCGTCGTCGTCGTCGTCGTCGTCGTCGTCGTCGTGACACCACGCACGATTTCCGCTCCGTCCTCCAACGGGCTTGTTGTCGTGTGTGTGTGTGTGTGTGTGTGTGTGTGTGTGTGTGTGTGTGTGTGTGTGTGTGTGTGTGTGTGTGTGT
>OLKM01001352.1:0-32664 GCA_900291075.1 Melanogrammus aeglefinus | reverse complement strand
ACAGCCCCGTTATAGCAGCTTATTGATCAGTTATTGATCAGTTGTAGCGGCTCCACCCCCACCCCCACCACAGCAGCTTACAGCCCCGTTGTAGCAGCTTATTGATCAGTTATTGATCAGTTATAGCAGCTTATAGTTATTGATCAGTTATAGCAGCTTACAGCCCCGTTATAGCAGCTTATTGATCAGTTATTGATCAGTTATAGCAGCTTATAGATCAGTTATAGCAGTTTATAGATCAGTTGATCAGTTATAGCAGCTTATTGATCAGTTATAGCAGTTTATAGATCAGTTATAGCAGCTTATAGATCAGTTATAGCAGTTTATAGATCAGTTGATCAGTTATAGCAGCTTATTGATCAGTTATATCAGTTTATAGATCAGTTATATCAGTTTATAGATCAGTTATATCAGTTTATAGATCAGTTATATCAGTTTATAGATCAGTTATATCAGTTTATAGATCAGTTATATCAGTTTATAGATCAGTTATATCAGTTTATAGATCAGTTATAGCAGCTTATTGATCAGTTATAGCAGCTTATTGATCAGTTATAGCAGTATGTAGATGTTGCCGTATAGAGTGATGGACCAGAATCAGAATCATCTTTATTCGCTAAGTATGTAGCACATACAAAGAATTCGACTCCGGCTTTTCTTGGCTCGCAGTGTACACATAACATAACTTGGACAAACCTAAACAAACCTAAACATAACAATAACATAACAACACAGAACAATTATTTAAGATAACAAAATAAGATAGTATTAAATAGAATAAAATAAGTGAAAATACAAATAGGATCAGATAAGTAAGTATGTAAAGTAAAGTGACAAGCTGTTGTAAATATATATTTAAGAATATATGTGTTGAATTATATACAATGAGTCAAGTTATTTCAGTTATTGACCAGAGCCCTTCCCTCGGTTGCTGGTGTCTGTATCGGTCTGTTGAACCCCCACCCCCAGGTGTACGGGGAGAAGGACGCGGACGGGTTCTACCGGGGGGAGTCGGCCGGTCGCCACGGCTACGTGCCGTGCAACATGGTGTCGGAGCTGCAGGTGGAGGACGAGGAGACGCGGCAGCAGCTGCTGCAGCAGGGCTTCCTGTCCACCCAGGCCTCCATGGAGAAGATAGGTAG
The DNA here is from genome assembly GCA_900291075.1 of Melanogrammus aeglefinus. Taxonomy (NCBI): domain Eukaryota; kingdom Metazoa; phylum Chordata; class Actinopteri; order Gadiformes; family Gadidae; genus Melanogrammus; species Melanogrammus aeglefinus. The sequence goes on along the minus strand of OLKM01001352.1, from coordinate 31,522 downwards.
GCAGCCAGACCCCCCCCCCCCCCCCCCCAAGGCCAAAGGGTCACCTAGCCACCCCCTCACAGGAAGTCCTTCCCACTGCCGTGACGCAAACCTCATGACGCGCATCGTCCCCCTGCCGCTAAACGGCGCGATGCTATCTTGCTATCTGCATCCTGTGTGTTCGCAGGATGCAGATAGTGTCGCGTAGAAAAAAAAACCCCCAGCCGGTCTGTTCCCGGGTAGCACACCCAAACGACACGTTAGGACGTGGGGCTTTCAAATAGTCGCTCCCACGTGGTACGACCCACGACTGGGGGTACAGAGGGGGCACGCGTTGTTGGTTCACTACATCGACTCTCCCAGACACAAAACACCCCGGTGGCGGTACCCTATCCCCTGGGCAGGTCCTTTTACGTGCCTTGATTGTGCGCTGTGCACTCAGATGTTGTTTCTATCGAAGCACCATCAGTCCGACGTGTCTCCGTAGAGAGGCCCGTTTGTCGTCCCGGTGCAGCAGCGCTGGGACGCGGATCACACGTGCTCCTGTGACCGCCTGATGACGTGACCCTTGGGGGGTCCAGCACTTGTTGGGGGTCGGTGCCGGTACTGCTCATGGGGGTCGTCATTGTGGATCATCTCCTCATGCTGCCTCCTTGTCCCATCCGCTGCTCTCAACGTGTCGCGTCTGTCTCTGTGTGTGTGTGTGTGTCTCCACCCCCCTCTTTGGTTCCCCTCCGCCCCTCTGGTCGTGTCCCCCCCCGTCCCCTCTGCTGTCTGTGTTTACTTTGTACACTCCATGAAGGCTCTCGCTCACATGCTCCGCACCCACGCCGTCCCGCCCCGCCGCCCAAACCCAGGCGATCCAGGAAAGGTGTGTCTCGCTGCAGACCGTGTGCATCACGCCGACACTCTCTCTCCCCATCTCTCTCTCCCCCTCTCTCTCTCCCTCTCTCTCTCTCCCTCTCTCTATCCTGTGCTCTCTCTCTCTCTCTCTCTCTCTCTCTCCTCTCTCTCTCTCTCTCTCCTCTCTCTCTCTCTCTCTCTCTCTCTCTCTCTCTCTCTCTCTCTCTCTCTCTCTCTCTCTCTCTCTCTCTCTCTCTCTCTCTCTCTCTCTCTCTCTCTCTCTCTCTCTCTCTCTCTCTCTCTCTCTCTCTCTCTCTCTCTCTCTCTCTCTCCTCTCTCTCCTCTCTCTCTCTCTCTCTCATGCTCTCTCTCATTGAAGCCGTCACTTGCTGCCACTCATCCAGCGACCAGAGGGGATAGGTTTGCTGCCTGTTATTTCAGTCCAACAGGGCAGATAGAGGCCGCGCTGCACTGACCTCGAGGTCATATCAATGCAGAACGACCACACGGCGACAGACAACGAAACGGCGTAATCTGATCTGAGACGCAGACCCCTATGTCAGCTATGTTTGGAAATTCCACCTACTGCTTAATATTGGTTTCATATTTACCAAACTACCGCTACATGGTTCCTGTCTAGTACCTGTGTTTACAATAATGTCATTATACAATAATACACAAATGCAGCTGTAGATGGAAATGAGATATATATATATATATATAATGTTTCCAGAATAATATAATAGGATCTGTTTGGCTGAGCAGTTCCTTTTTGAACGATGTTGTAAAGTCCGTGGTTGGGTAATTGAATAAGAAGGTGACTGGATGGATGGTTCCCACAGACAGACAGCACCCCCAGCCCCTCTGATCGCCTCCATGTGGGATTCTCGTTGGCTTTTGTGCGGTTGATACTCTCTGGCAGCCTTTGTTGAAGGTCACCGTTGCTACTGGGTTCTGGTCGTCGTTGTTGTCGTGCACGGGGGTGTGAGTCACGTCTGGGTCCGGGCCTGGTGGCGGATGGAACCAGATTTAACCCGTTGTGCCCTGTTTCTCCCCCCAGTGGAGTCCGCTGCACTCTGGGAGGGGAGTGTAGACTCCTGCAGGCCAGGTGGGTATCCAACCTGGGGGGAAACCCCCACAGGGTCTCACCCCAGGGGGGAGGGGGGGTTACCCAGCGTCCCTCCCCCCAGGGAGACACCCCCCCCAAGGGCCTTCTGCATGTCACCCTGACTCCCTTCAACCACATTTCCCCCCCCCTGTTTCTTTCTTACTTCCCCCATCAGCTCGTGTACATCTTGTCCTCGTGTCCGTCTGCACGTCTGTGCGTTGATGATATCAACGCAACGATCGAAACGACAAATGCAGTCATTTAAGGAACAGCATCCCCGCTCGTCGACTGAAACAGTCATTTTGTGTCATCTGCACGTTGAGTTTCGACAGTAGTAGACGTCTTTGGATAGTGTCACCATGGTGTGTCTTGGATTATTTTTTTCATTTTCGTGTGAAGAGATAAGTGTTCCTGTAGGCGCAGACCAAGTGTCATTGACCATTAACCCGCCTGACTTTGACACCCTGTTTTATTTCCTTACAACCAGCATGTCTTGACCACCGCGTTCTCCCCAGTATAGCATGATGCTGGGGGCGCCCCGTCTGCATGCAGAGCCCCCCCCCCCCCCAGAGGGAAGCCCAAAGGTCACCCCCGTCCTCATGGGGGAGGCCGGACACTCACCGCTGTGTACCTCTCTGTCCCACGCACAGACCCCAGCCTGAGCGCTGCGGCTGCGGCTGCCGCCGCCGCCGCCGCCGCCGCCGCCGCCGCCCCCACCACCCCCGCGGCCGCCGCTGTTGGCAACCCGGGCCCCGGAGCCCGGAAGATGGTGGCCATCTTCGACTACGACCCCAGAGAGAGCTCCCCCAACACGGACATAGAGGTGGGGCCTCCACACCCCTCGCCCTGCCCGCTGAGTGTCTTCAGGGCTCCCTGATTGAGCCGAGGGACAGGAGTTAGGAGATTCTAGAGTATTTTTGTTAGATTATAGAATGGTAGAACTTGTTACTATAGTTTGGTGTTTGAATCAGCATGGAGGGGTTTATGTTGTGATTTCGACTTGCTGCATATTATCTAGCTTATTACACTTAAACTGCAAAAAAATATGTATATCTTCCACTGATGTGTTAGATCAGGGGAAAATAGCATCGATAGCAATGCCCGTGAATCATAGCAGCGATCCTCTACACAGATATGTCCTCTAAACCCCCTAATGGTTGACCAATCAGCAGGGCGCCTTCCACAAAGCCGTGGGTTAACGCCGCTGGTTTCTGTCCCCCCCCCCCCTCTCCTCACGCTGACCTCCAGGCCGAGCTGACCTTCAGCGCCGGGGACATCATCCACGTGTTCGGGGACATGGACGACGACGGCTTCTTCTACGTGAGTTGCCGTGACAACCAACGACATCGCCCGCCCCCCCCCCCCCTCGGGTCTCCGGAGCCCAGAGCACAAACAGGGGGCCACTTCGGCCTCATATTTGTAGAAGAAGAATAAATAGAGTTCTATTGTTTTAATGGAGCAAAGGCTGACAGAATGGGGCTGTGTTTTTCCACTCACACCCTGCAGGACTCAGTCTATTTTAGAAGCAAAGTTCAAAACTCTTAATTTTGCACCTGACTGATAGAGGTGGACTCTGAGGTTATCTGCTCCACCGTCGCTCTCTCTCTCTCCAGGGGGACCTGAACGGACACAAGGGCCTGGTGCCCTCCAACTTCCTGCAGGCTCTGCCCGACGAGGACCCCCAGGCACCGCCCCCACTAGCCCAGCCCGCCCCGGAGCCCAAGAGAGACCCCCAGGTAGGCTCAAGACCCCTTTACCAGTGGATTCAATGTTGTCACACCACCATGGACTGGTCATTTGGTCGACGAGTGTGTATCACTCAGTCTTGTCCCTGACGTCTGCTTACGTTGTGTCTTTGGCGTCTTCTGTGCGATGGCTTTAATGTCCCGCCCGGTACGGTTTCTTCTGCTCTCCCCCCCCCCCCCCCCCTTCTTTGTCTTGCGGCATGCCCTTTTTTTTTTTTTTTGCAGAAGCAGAAACGAAGTGTGCACTTTGAGACGTGATCGTAAGTGTTGCTGCTCTGCGACGCAGCGGTCCCCGCCGCTGTCCCCGCCGCTGTCCCCATAGTGTCCCGACCGCCCTCTTGTAGGGTCCTGTTAGCCTCCCCTGTGGCTAACCGTAGCCTTAGACTGTCCCGCTACGTAGGGTCCCACCCCAAAGCCCCCTAGCCCTGTAGTCTAGCAGGGAGGAAGACATCCCTGTCGAGTGTGTCCAACTCCCCTCTCCCCCCCCCACTCTCTCCACACTCCCCTCTCTCCCCCTCCACTCCCCCCACCTCCCCTCTCTCCTCCACCACCCCTCTCCCTCTCTCCCCCTCCCACTCCCCCCTCCCTCCTCTCTCCTCCTCCACCCCCTCTCCCCTCCCCCCTCCTCTCCCCCCCCTCTCATTCCTCCGCCCTCTCCCCCCTCTCCTCCACTCCTCCACTCTCTCCCCGCTCTCACCCCGTCACTCCTCCTCTCCCCCCTCACTCCTCCACCCCCCTCTCCTCTTCCCTCTCTCCCTCTCTCCCTCTCTCCCTCTCCCTCTCTGTCATTAACGTTCACCTGAGAATGTGCTCTGGTTGCTCTGCAGTTAAAGTCCCGTTGTTAGCCTGGATGCTACAGCCCTCGCCGTGTGTTCTCTGAACCCCAGGAGGTGAGCCCGACCAGCGCCGCACAGCCGCTGGACCCAGAGCCACCGCCACCACCGCCACCGCCCCACGAGGCTCGAGGCCCCGCGACGGAGCCCCCCTGCCCGGAGCACACATACCCCGAGGCCGTGGACCCCGCCTCCGACCCCGCCTCCGACCCCGCCTCCGACCCGGGGTCCGACCCCAGCCTCGGCTCCCCTCCCCCGCCGGAGGCCCAGGCGGACTGCTCCCCCCCAGAGAAGAAGAAGAAGAGCTTCTTCGCCAAAGGGAGGAAGCTCTTCAAACGGCTGGGCTCAGGCAAGAAGGACTAACAGGTCACATGACCGCCACGGAGGGGGGGAGACAGATCACATGATCCACAGCGGGGGGGGGGGAACAGGTACAAGATGACCGCCACGGAGGGGGGGAGACAGGTCACATGATCCACAGCGGGGGGGGGGACAGGTCACATGACCGCCACGGAGGGGGGGGAGACAGGTCACATGATCCACAGCAGGGGGGGGGAGACAGGTCACATGACCGCCACGGAGGGGTGAAGTCAGGTCACATGACCGCCCACGGGGGGGGAACAGGTCACATGACCGCCACGGAGGGGTGAAGTCAGGTCACATGACCGCCCACGGTCAGGTCACAAAGAAAGCGCTTTTATTTTTAAAGGACCTTTTTTCTTTCCCGCGGATCCTCACGCCAGGAGGTCAGCGTCCTGTTTGTCTCACAAACTCAGTATTTTGGGGTTATAGTTGTATCTTAAGATATACTTTAGTGCACCTGCTAAGGCAGATAGGAAACCCACAAGGACAATAATCTAGCCTGAGAGCATGCAGCAGAGCCGCATGTGGAGGAATCCAAACAGATGTTCTACTACATCTGCATACAAGCCAGTAGTCCCGTCATTCTAAATATCTTAAGATACAACGTTGCTCTTCAATTAAGCCCCTTAAAGACTTTCAAACTCAAGAATCACATGCATACTAATATTTAGTTCTTATTGCGAAATCGATCACATATCTCTCATCCACTGTAGTCGTTCCCTGGACATGCACGCACACGCATACCAAAGTCCTTAACTCTAGGGCTTGGGCGAACACCCGTCAGTCAATAGAAGTTGAATAGATCGGGACAGTATGTTATTACGGTATTTTAAATGATTTTAAATGGTTAAATGGTTGTGGGTAACATAAGGTTAGCGTAGTTTCACTCACATTCAGCCTCATTTCCTGAGGCTGAGAGGAAGTTGGCAGACAGCTCTGATCGGGAGACTGATTCTGCCTTTTATTTTTTACTTTATTATCTTTCAATCGTAACTCAGTGATGCTAACTTTTGGTCTGCAGCCTGTCTGCATGACAATTAGTTTGTGGATCTACAAGCATGCGAGCAACCAGCAAGCTGTTATCATCACACGACATGGTGTAACATCGTGTCTAAAACACGTCGATTTGACATTTGATTTAGTCACACGCGTAGAAACAACAGCAATTTTTTAATAAAAATGTAAAAAAAGTTATTCTTAACATTTACCTGAATTTAGTATTCAACCAAACAGTACAAGTAACAAGACAGTAGAGACTTGTGAGTGCCAACCACACATATACATTCTCCTTTACGAAGCATACATACAAATATATGTATAATTATTTTGAACGTATAAAGAGTATTCTGAGCCATTTTCAAACATTTGCTTAAACCTGGCTGTTGACTGGTATGGGATCATTATTCTCATACCGGTATCAAGTCACACAGTTTAGCATTGACTAGGGAGCCGGGGGTTTTTTTGTATTGAAACTTTGCGTTATGACATCATAGATCCATAGTATGTTGAAGCTTTGACCTCCAAGTGACGCAATCGTCCGTCCGTCCGTCCGACCAACGCTTAGGCACATACGTATATAATAGTTTCAGATTTTAAGCAGCAGTGCATGCTCTTAGTCTTAATTTAGACCACGCTTTTGAAGCTAATGTGTCGGCTAAGGCTTAGCTTAGCTTTTCAGACGGGTCTTGAACTGTCTTAGCGCTGCTGCTTATCCCATGAGCCCCGGGCAACGTAATAACACCCAGTGATCGTCTTTGGTAGAAAAAGTGGTTTGTCCCGACACAGGGACGTGAAGTCATTTTCTCAGGTTTGTGATTTTGTTTAAATTATTTTGTGGATTCTGTGTGCGCCAGTCTGCAGGCCATAGGGGTCGGATCAGCGCGTCTCAGAACTACAGAGGATGCCAAACTCCACGGTGCTGTTAGCCAGTTAGCGTAGCGTGCTAGCATAGCATAGCTCGTTAGCCTAGCAGAGACGAGACCCAGCCACGTGCGCGGAACGCGGCCCTGGTAGAGGACGGTGAGTCCGTGGTGTGTACAGTAGGACTCGAGTCGCAGTTTGGTCGAAGTATAGTCCGCACCTGGTCACAATTCAGTTAGCTCTTTGGATCACGCGTTGTGACTGTTGTTAGGTTTAGGTTCAGTACATGTACTGTAAGTCTGTGCTACATAAAAGGGAGCAGAATAAAGAGCAGAGATGCCAAGGAAGAACACGAGGGTATGGATGGATGGGGGGGGGATTAACAATGACACTTTAGACTTGGGCTAACAGTTACCAATAAGAGAGCGAGAATTGAGGTCTGTGTATTTATTTATTTATTCAGTTGGTTATTTATCGGGTTTTATGTTCATGTGGTTGGGTAAGGGGATGCCTCAAAGTTGCCGAAATGTACAGGGACAAATAATTGTACCACGATTTTGTATTGGACGGCCTTTAATGCAATTCAAGCACTCCCCCCCCCCCCCCCCCCCTTTCTCCTCCTGCTTGCTAGCACATAGGCTAACGCTAGCATAAGGCGGCTACACTGTTAATGCTCATCTATAGCGGACTCCCCCCCCCCCTCCCTCCCCCCCAACTAGGGCCTAGATGCATAGGTAGCGTTAGAAAGGGTCCACGAATAATACTAATATTTAGCCTTACGAGACCTTGTTTAGTCTTAACGCGTTGTTTACAGGATGTTTATTGGCTGCGTTGCATGATGATGTTCTGCCCGTCTTCTGCCTTATTTATGTTATTTATGTCCGTGTTTGTTTGTCGTCGTCGTCGTCGTCGGGGTCCACTCTCACGGGTTTCGAGCGAGCGTTGAAGGATCCGTAGGGCGCAGGAGGCCGTAGATTTCGTGTCTGTACATAAGGAGCAGAGTTCGCTGTGTGGATTTTTCGACTGTGGTATATTTTCATACGAGAGAACTTTTTCTTTTCTTTTTTTCTTTTCTTTTCCTTTTTCCTGATCTGCGTTCGTTCTTTCAAACCGAGGGAAGAGTTACCTTTTATATATTCATGTTTTTATTACCCTTTTGGAAGCTCATGTGTAAATATTTTTGTTAATATGTTTTTTTCAGACGTCTTTTTTGCATGTCAAGACAGTGTTGGTTGGAGACGGTAACTAAGGTGTTAATGCACAGGATGGAATTGGTGGGGATTTCAATATGAGTCTTTTTACTGGAATAAAGTATGTATATTTTCACAGAAAAAGTGGTGCTGATCTCATTGAACTGATAAACTGTGCCTTCGTAATGCTAATGTTAGAGAAGAACATTTCCTAAAATAGCTGCTGAATCTCCTTTTTAAGATTCTCATTTAACTAAGAAAATGTTTCTTCACAACACTACCATGAGGGTCAACGCATACAGTCCAAACCAGCTGCAGATTCTCATTTAACTAATAAGATATTCCTTAATAAATACCAAAAAATAAAGAGTCAAGAAAATCGTAAAAAAGTAAAAAAGTCGAAAATAGGTGCACAATTATAAAGTTTTTATTTTGAAGCTTTAAACAAAATAAAAATACTAAAAAAACAAAGACTTTCAAAATCGATCACCCCCCCCCCCCATACACAAATATACATTCATCAAACATATCCAAGCACACACAAAACTACACAAACTCAAATGATGGCACAACACTTTTAATGACCCAACTCCAAGACGTTTGGGTAATGGACCACAGACATCAAGAAACCAAAAGGGGGGCGTGGCTCCCCACCGCACCATCCGCCACCCATGTGACCCGACAACGGTAACACAGCAGAGAGCAGATGGCCACGTGTGAGAGAGACACTTCCTCTTTCTCCCTCTTTTTCTTCCTTCCTCATTTGCGCCTCAGGGTGCCGCTCCAGCGTGCTGCCCTCGCTGCGCTCCGATCTCGGTTCTCTGCCTCCCGTAGCCAACAGTACACTCATCCATAAAGTAGGAAACACTACACTGTGGGCGAGGAGTTTAGTAGTGCTTTCTACTTTATGGATGACTGCACTGTACATCCAATCGTCCTCCGCCATCGCTTGTCCGGTTCTTCCTCCTCCTCCTCCTCCTCTTCTTCGCTCCTCCTCTGTCGGAGAGAGCACCTGCTGTGGGCTCGCACCTCCTGCACGAGCGCTCTGGCACTCTGAGCGCGACACCCCCGAATAATAAAGAGGAAACGCAGACCAACTGACATCCTAAGTTTGGCTGCGGGTGTGAACACAATTCAGTGGACCAGTACGACAAGAAGAGTGCCCAGTTCCTGATTTGTCTTGAGGATATTTACATATTTTAGATGTTTCCAGGGGGCCAATGCTAGAGTCAACACTATTGGACAGTTGGAGTGTGAAGCAACTGAAAAAAATGCTATTGGCTCCGCCCATTCATCTAACTGTGGCCCAGTTGAGTTTTTCGCAGCCATGTTATAGGGCGAACCCTTGCCTGTGTCAGCACTATCTGCTGGCAGCCATGTTGATAAGCATGAGTAAGCCTCTTTTTTTTTACATTAAACAAATGATCCTTTATATATGCAAAGGTTATTTGTTTCAATGCGAAGTCCTGTGTTACGATTTTAAGTGATTCAAGTGTACTGCGAAAACAATATAAAAAACAATATAAAATGATAATTATTCGACGATTACATTTAAAAATAGACTGAAGAATTGCAAATGCGGTGAATAACGTTAACCCTGAAACATCGTTTTAAATCCACAGTAGAATGAGTGGGAACAAGCAAACGACACACACGGTTCTGTACCCCAAATCCACAACTTAAAGAGGTGCAATTAGTATTCTATCAAACAAACCAAAAATAAATAATTTTGGTTAAAATGGCCTCCCGATGCGACGGATCTCATACTTTACCTTCGCCAGCGCGTACTTATTTTCAGTTTCTTCCTCCTGATGAGCGCCACTAGCCTGCCCTTGCCGCTTCGCTCGTTCCAAGAAGTGGACGAAGAAGAAGAAGTCGCCTCCTTTTGAAGCCGCGGCGAGAACCACGTGGGCCCACCACAGGAAGGGGTTCAACAGTCATAAGCTGCTGTCGTTCTCTGCTTCCGGCTTTGATCGCCCTTTTTGGGCCCTCCTGCTCGTGCACTTCTTTAAGTGCGAGACGCTACTACACGGACGTACCCCGAGTGACGGGGACATGTACCCGATATTAGTTTAGTTGATTGTGGAGGGTCGTGACCTTTATCAATTGATTTATGCGTTTATAAACATCTGCTATCTTTCTCTTGTAGAATCAAGAATCTAGACATTGGTTTAAGCACTCCAAATCCAGAACAGTGCCATGATATTGCCAATTACGTTGGTGATACATCCAGCAGGGCAAAGAGGTTTTCTTTACTACTTCACACTTTTACATTTTTCTGTTTCCATTTTTTCAGTTGAGCATTACTCTGTGCTTTATTGTTCCTTTAGGCACAATAAAGGCTACGTAATAAAGGCTATATACAATGGAGGCTCTTATAGTAGGTGTAATGTCATGTTGAGTAATCTGCAATCATCCAAACCAGAGGGGGAAGAAAGGTTACAACACGCTGCCGAGTGTAACTCTATTCTTAGAAGATAGCATTTCGTGCAGCTTCGAACCAATCTTGGGTTTGAGATAATATCCTTTTTCCCTGCTGACACGTATAAGCTCTAAGAAGTCACTGGTAAGAGCCAGGTAGTTCGATGCTTGCCGCCGCATGTTAAAACTGCTTCATGAAGTACGACTGTGGAGAGTTTATCTCGGCCCAAAATGGTTCAGTTTGATAGGTATCAAAGAAGTTGTACAGGAAGTAGGTAATCAGTTGATGATGAACAGGTTTTATTTTCAGTTGCCTTTAGGTACAGAAGTAAACGACTAAGAATGACCATGGATTGGGAAAAGACTTTGTTAAAAGACATTACAAAATAAACGCATGACCCGATAAATAACATACTTTTCATCTTATATTTTACAAGCTTTTGCTCGGGATTATGACGTGCCATAGTCCAGGGTTACTAGATTCCCCTCACATTGAAAGGCTCTAAGCAAAAAAAAATCGATTCAATTCAAAACTCAATTTATATTCTAATCATTGACACAGCTATTTCATTATGTCTGCTATGGAGTAAATTATAATTACAGATTCCAAACCATTTTTTTTTACCAAACTGAAGTACTTTTCTCCATTTGACTTTAAGTCCATGTTCAGTAAGGCGGGGACATATAACGTTTCCATTGCTGCGTTTATAACCTGGCTTTGTATTTCTGGCTTCACATAATGGTTTTCACAGCTGAAAGGCCAGAGGTTTCGTTTCCCTGTGAATGTGAAAACAACACTCTCTGTAGGCTCTTTTGTCTCTGCTACAGGTAGGTGGTTTCACGACAAAGGAAACCTGCATGAGTTGGGGTGTGGTGGTGGTGAACCCCGTCTAGCAGAGGGGATGCAGAACCACAGAAAGTGTTTGCAAAGCTGCAGTCTGGTCGCCATGAAAAAAGTTTTATTGAAATTTAAATGTGCGAAAGAAACGTTGCTTCAACGGCAGTGAACACCGAGAGCTGCGGTCTGTTTTACAAGCTACGGCACATTTAATCGAGCTGGTGATGGTGTAAAAATTTGCATTTTGTTTTTTTAATCTTTGAGTAGGGTTATAGAGCAGTAAAACATTGAATAGGCAACAGCATGGTACCACACAACCATACAAACAACCCCCCCCCTCTGTTTACTGCAGCTATTAGCTTTAGTCGTGATTTCCCACCTTTTTTCTCAGAGGACCAACCCTCCGTCGCCCGTCGTAGGCGGATGCGTTTTATTCTTATGTTCCAATGTGAAATAATTCTGAACAAAGGTGATGACTCTGGGATGGCTTAAGGTTGAGGTCTTTCACTTGTAATACTTATACTTACTAATATTTTATATCAAGGAGAGTAACTGGAGCACGACACTGCTTCACGGCACATTTACACACTTCTGAGTGAACAGAATCTAGAATCGGACCATCGAGTAATATCAGGACCCGTCTGGCAAAACACACTGCACGATGTCTCTCACATCTGGTGCCAGAGAAGCAGATCAAATATAGGTATCAGATTGATCACTTTTATACCGCGAGGACGGAACCTTCTGATGCTAAACTTACTGCAGCATATTTACCAAGGGAGAACATGAGTCTGCATGTGTACTGCTTCCAATACAAACTGATCAACTGTCTGGCCCTGGTTGAGCTGTTCATGTCTGACGTGTGTGTGTGTCTGTGTGCGTTTGTGTGTGAGTGTGAGAGAGTGTGTCTGCCGGTGAGGAAGTGATCCTGGCTCCCTGGACTGAGGAGTGTGAAGTAGTGGCCTGGGGTGGTGGTGGTGGGAAGGGGGGTCCCTGCGATAGACTTATCTGGTGTGGCAGCCATTTCCCCTCCCTGTGTCTTCTCTACAGGCTCCATGCTCAAGGCCCATGCCCAGCGACACCCACCCAACCCTCCCTCACGTTACGCTTGGTGTACCCCCCCACCCCCCCCCCCCGCCCCAACCCCGCCCCACCCACCCAAAGGACCAGCTGTTATCTCCAGGGACCACCGTGAACTCCATGTCAGAATGAGGCAGGAAAGTAAGGAACCGAATGTGGTAGCACCCCAGTGCATCGCATTCGGTCTCGGGTCAGGAGGAGATGGTGTCATTTAAAAATGAGGTCGAATACAGTTTCACAGAACATGAAAATCTATGGCTTAGGACACACCTCCTCTTCCTTTCCCCAAAGACCGCACGGTGAGAGGAAGTTTCTGTCGCGGCTTATGAAACACACACACGCAATCACCATGTGCACACACGTGTGTATTGCATGTGCATGCGCGTGTGTATTGTGTTACCTTCTAAGATTCAACTTTGACCCAACTTAAAGGCTTCCACCCAGTTCTATTGCAGCTCAGGGTTGCACGTTATGATCCGTTTGGCTGGTGATGTAAGGGTTTGAACGACTCATTTTTCTAAGTTAGATCTTTGAGAATCCCCGAGTGAATTGCTTCATTTTTGCTTTGTGGCAAAAAGGCTGACATATCCAAATAAGGGCAAGTTCATCATAGAAGCCTCCAATGAGACCATGGCATACAGCCCTATTTGTGGCTTTGCTAGCGCGGTGTGCTTGTGCCCCTAGAGGTGCGTCAATTGCGTTGTATTATGGGTCGTTTTGCATGGGCGGAGCTGACAGCACAATCCTCCCCAGATAGAGCCTGCGGTTGGCAAAATGGTTCGTTTTTATTTCCTACAGGCTTAATATTTCATAACTTTACCTTCACCACATTCAACGGGAAACCAGAGTGAAAGTCAGACACATTTTTTTGTTATGTGACAAAATGTAGATGAAAAAAGACAGTTTACAGTAGCATGCACCATCTGATATAAGTTTTTGACCCTAAAGTGCAATTTCCAGTTGAATCAGTAGATTCCCTTAATATCTATAACTAATATATCTTTGTAGTCCTTGTGTTAACCTTTAATTCATGCATCCTTGTGGAGTTTGCAGGTGGCTTACTGATACAGACACACTGTATCCATTTGAGGTTCTCTGGGTTAGAATGTAACTCATTTCTAACATGTACTGTATATATACTCAAAAAGGACAGTATATTCCAAATATTCAAGCAGGTTGACAAGATACCTCCCCAACTTCCTTCGGAAAGAATGAATATGTGATTCAAAGCAAAGGTGTCTGCTCAGCCAAAACGGGCGGGATGTAAATACTTGTTTTATATTAAAATCCTTTTACAGTCAACGGTTGCCTACCCAAGGTTCCAATTTGCATATCGGTGGATGATCGAGTTATAGCACAACTGGGTCTGACTTATCATTCATACTTTTATTTCCTGGGAGCACTTTCCAACTAATTCTTCGAAATTGTTAATATTGAAGTGTTTTGGTGCTTTACTGGCTCTAATGTTCAGCTTCAGGCTGTTCTGGAGTTTGATATAGAGCGTGTCCTTATGATTCATTCAGTCTAATTTAACAGCGTTGTTACTCAGGCCCACACCTGCTCTTGGCATTCTGCTAGTACTCAAGCGGTTGGGGTGGCTTCCGTCTTGACATGCTGAATAAGCCTTCGAGAGGACATATCAAATTTGTAAATCGCAGAAGTGAGACCACAGTGTGCAACTATTCACTTGTTAAGTTTGAGTACACATTGTACTTTGTGCTACTGTATGTAAGGCATAGTTCAGGGTCAGGTAGAGCACCGAGCACTGAATACCTCAAACATGAATATCACTGGCGATTTATGAGCGCTAATTAATCATGCCTAGAGTTTAAAATGTTCAAGCAAAGAGTTTGGATGATTAAATTGCATATAATCTAGGGACAATTTCTAGACAATCGTATTGGGTCCTTTTGAGATCATAAGTTTATTGCTTTAGCTTTCAAAGGTGAACCTGAGCCATGTAAGGAGGATGCAGATTGAAGCAGACGGTTAGCCCCTGGCAACGGTGTAAATAAACTCTATATCCACTCTTTAGCTGCACGTATCAATACTGACAAACTCAAGAATGGGTGTTCCGTACATACATAAAGGAGCTCTGCATCGCATCACTTTATCTCTCAACGATTAAGATCCTTGTAGGCCATGGATGCAAGTTCTTTATAGGCATACACGCATACATAGGCAAATTACAACCCTGGCATCACAGCAGTATCTTGTGGACAGTGTACGTACTGCATTAATCATTTAGAAAAAGGCTTGTGTGTTGTTATGAGCACAGATTTTAATGGAGGGACTAGGAGGAAACTCCACCTATTGAGAACACAACCGTTCACATTTGAAAAAAACCCCATTTGAATTCAAAGTACATATGGTAAAAAAAAAAAGAAATAATGTATTGTATTTATGTCTTTACAAGTTGTGTGTTTGGGGGGTGGGTGGTGGGCTCTGAGCTTTTGCAGGGGACTTGATGGTGAAAACATGGAGAGGATGAAGACTCAGGACTTGACCGCCGTGTCTCTGGACTTGTAGGTGGCTCCTCTGCTCTTTAGCTCCCTCACCACGCCTGGTAGGGTCAAAGGTTACCGGGTCAATCGATGGCAACTCAAATGCATGACACTCAAAAGTTCATGTGTTTGGTTATCAAAAGTGCATTAGAACACCATAATGTATGAGGTAGGTCTGGGCCGAAAATAAGTTATACTTTAAATAAAACTTTCATATCATGGTTGTGACTGAAGGACTGAGGAAGAAACCTTACCTGGAGGCAGTC
The DNA here is from genome assembly GCA_900291075.1 of Melanogrammus aeglefinus. Classification (NCBI taxonomy): domain Eukaryota; kingdom Metazoa; phylum Chordata; class Actinopteri; order Gadiformes; family Gadidae; genus Melanogrammus; species Melanogrammus aeglefinus. The sequence continues at coordinate 16,492 of OLKM01001352.1, read as the reverse complement.
GCCCTGTCACAGTCACAGCATAAACCCCGGGTTTAAAGGTACCTATAAGACAAACAGCGTTCAGACAGGTTCAACTTTGGCAGGACAAAACAGCTGTATTTGTGTGCGTAATCGCCGGATATAAGCATTGGTATCATATAGCATACTTGCAAGAAGGTTCTGTATTTGGAATGTGTCCAAGATGTGGTATAGTTACGGTATTTTAATTTATTTATTGCATACATTATGCAGGAGAGCTAGAAACGATAGACAGAACAATCAACTATGGTGTTGTATGTGAATTTGAACCTGCGAATAGTGCTCACCAATCCTCTGCCATTTTGCTACCCAACTATCCTCTGGGCTCATCATGGAGATCACACTGGGGAAAAGCAAAGGGTTATTAATAACAAAGTGTCAATATTTAGTTTCCATAATCCATTGGGGTATCCAATTTCTTACCCATCAAATGAGGAACTTGTGCATTCGTACACCATTTCTCTGTTCCCCTTCATTTGAAGATATAACTCGCAGTTGTCACAGCCGTCATATTCAAACTGGTCAATAGTCTGTTGAAGGAATTAAACATATATTCGATATTATAATGACGATAAAACGGACCATTGTCACAGCTGCTGTTGTGGTAGAACTTGGAGTGTGGTTTTAGCCATTAGCTAAATGGTTGCCCAATATAACTTTTGCACCGTTACCTTAACAAGAGAACATCGAAGACACGCCCGTTGGTGGCGGAGGTCTTTCGGGACCGTTTCCAGTGCCATTAAGCAAGGTTTTATGGTAAAGTGAAGAAATAATTCTGGAGATGCTTGTTTGTATTTCCGGCGCGGAGTAAAACGTAATAATGCGGGTCCGTACCGAGAGGACCCGCTGCGGTGCGCCCTGAGCCGTGCCTGTCTGAAATCATAATGTTCGACGGTGAAGGAAAACGCCCCCATCTAGTGGATAAAGCGAGAATTAAAGATGGGAATGGATGATTTTTTTTTTCTTACAAACCTTAATATAGGCAGGACAGGTGAAACTACTTCGCAGCTTTAAACTTTTGAAAAATTGCTTGTAACTTTTTTGAGGCCGTTTATATAAACTGAACCATCTTAAAAAAAATAGAAGAACAACGGCAATATATGTTTTCAATGGCAGTGAAATAGGCCGAATTTAGAGAGAAAGCTGTTTGATCAGTTGTACGACCACAACAACAACAACAACAAAAACAACAACAACAACAACAACAACCACCATGTGTTCAACCTCGGAGAGAGCCGTCCTGCGCGAGCCTTCAGCGATGAAAAACGGTTTGGGTCTTCCAACGGATCTCACCGTTGGAGAAGGTAATCCCCCCGAAACGCAGCTTCGATTTTAAATAACAATTTTAAGGCATTAAGAAAAAGTTATAATATGCAGTTGATTGATCAATAAAAGCAACAGGTATCTTTCCCTATTTCTATCAGTTTGAGTTCTGCTTTAGTCTACCACCTCGCTAAAATACGGTGATACAGTTTAACGTATTTTTTTTTAGTCTCATCACCATAGACTCTAGAGCATTATAATAAAGATCAGCAAAACAGATGGTTATCATAACGTCACTACCTCAGTTCCAGATCACAGACTATGGCTGATCGCGACACGGCACACTCCATCAACCCCAACCACTTCCCTGCCAAGCTGTGGTGCTTAGCGAACCACCCGGTGAGCAGAGCCGTGCGCTGGGACCCCCGCGGCGAGGGGCTCATCATCCACCAGCACCTGTTCGAGACGCACTTCTTGACCGGCCCGCAGAGCGCCCCTGGCGGCGGAGATCTCTTTAAGACGACCAACTTCAGCAGCTTCATCCGTCAGCTGAACCTCTACGGATTCAGGAAGGTTGAGAGTTGGACAACGACGAGGGGTGGTGGTGGTGGTGGTGGTGGTGATGGTGGTGGTGATGGTGGTGGGGGTGAGGTTGATGGTGTGCCTGCCTCCCCGGTGGTGGATCATGGGTTGGAGCATCACTTTCGTCACCCGCATTTCCGTCAGGGTCATCCGGAGCTCCTGGTGAATCTGAGGAGGCTCACCAGCACTAATAAAGCCAGACTGGAAGCAGGCCTGGAGGTGAAGTGTAGACCCCCAGGCCGTTACCATCAATCATGGACCGGTAATATTGAAGATAAGGTGGAGAGAAGAGGTAAGACATGTTTCATGCAATTTAGTTAACCCATACAGAGTCAAATAATACAAGAAAAAGAGCTATATGGTTTTCAAATACCTAAAAATCCAACATTATTTCTCACATTCATTTGAAATTATTTTATTACCTTCTTTCCTTTGCTTTACTCCTTCTGCAGTTGGTTCAGTACTTGGTCAGAAACCGCCGGCCCCAGCTTGCCCATACACTCCAAGCAGGCCTGCCCCGCCTATTAAGGAATACAGCCGGACCCCAGTCCCTTCCCGCGGTTGGATGATGGCCGATGGCAGTAGACCATGTATCCCGATATCTGTCCTCCATCACTACCCTGGGGAGAGCTCTGGCTCTGCCACGGTCCACATTCAACAGGGGGTTCACGGTCCAGCAAACCCCGGGCAGAGATTTTACAATTTAATCAGCCATACGCCGCAATATCGGCCCGCTTTCTATTCCTCTGGTGGGCATCTATTCCCTTACTGACGTTCTGAATAAATGGCAGTCATAAAAAACAACATTTGAGTTTCAATTTAAGAACAGTAGGGAAGCCTTAGTAACTGAAGTGCTTTCCTTTTATTTTATTTTTTTCAATAAGCTTATGACTTCCACGTTCCAAGCCCAGTTTCGTCAGATTTAACAGGTGGTGGAAATCAACTATCACCATACCCTCATCTCAGCTATTACCAGGTGGGTGAGAGGTCCCCATTCAGACATTGTTTCATAGTTTCATTATTTCAGGGATCACAAATACATATTTGTGTAATCGATGAGTTCTCATATTTTGATCCAAATCTCCTTTTTTATCTTTTTTGTGTTTTTAGCCAAATGTGCCGGTGGGCCTGTTGTATCCTGGAAACCATTACCAGGATCTGCAAAATGTGGACACCCAGGACCTAAAGAAAAACGACCTGAACTTGGACGCCGTCTTCCAGATCATTGATGAATTCCCATCCGCCCAAAATGTCTGCATGGTTAAAGTGGTGACCCCAGAGAAACCGGGTCCGCCCCCTGGACCTCCCATCAACAGCCACTGCTCCCCCCTGCCAACACCCTCCCAGGCCAGGGCCTCCTCCACCTTGGGGGAAGACAAACCTCCAGTGGCATGCTCTCCTATCATCATCGGCGTGCAGGGACACAGTGATCGAGGAACCAGCAGCTATGACCTGAAGCCCATAAAAGAGGAGATGATTGAGGAACCTATTTTTAAAGCCCCTCTGAGAATACATAACCATGCTCTGGTCAAGGTGAGTGTATAACTCAGGATAAGTTCACTGCTACCTCTTGCAGAACACCCCAGAGGTTGAGAAATAAAACGACGTATCTGTGCACGTGTAATAACCTTCTGTTGTGTAACAATAACCAGAGTGAAAGGCAATAACCTTGATTTCCCTCTAGGTGAGCAGAGACAAGGTAGCTAAGGCCAAGGCCAGCAGTGCACTGAACGAATCCGGTTTGCCCTAGAGAAAATAGACAGTGACTGTAATCAAAACAAATCTCCAGGTAATGTATAGTATATAACCAACTCTCATAGTATCTATTATTGGATCGGTGTATGTACAGGCATCTAGGTTTCTACATAAGTCACAGATTGTGTTGATGGTTTCATGAAAAACTTAATGGTCAAAGGTCAAAATGAATGATTGGTCATTAACTGGTCATTTTGTTGTAGATGGTGATTCTGATGTTTGTGGGACTGCAGCTTTGAGGGATCCAATCCGAGCCTTTGACACATTTGTAAACTGTCATGATTTTTCCAGCTAGGTTCACTCAGTGGTTTATATAATCGGTTTGTTAACTGTGAAATTGAAATTGTGCGTTCCAATGTTTAACACATTTGTATTTGATACATTTGGCACCAAAAGCTATTTATACTCTATAGAATATTTATTGTTTTTGTCTTAGTCTTTAATGGGCCTACGCCAACATTGTTTCACAGATTGTTTATAAATCATAATAACATGCACCCATTGCATGTGCAGTGCAAGGTTGCGTTGGCAAGTGTGTGTATTATTTTTAAAGAACCGTTGTTATTAAATTGTATGAATAGAAAAAGTGTTTAGAGTTTATTTTATTTCATAATTTGACTTTATGGCTCCTGGTTGACTCCTGGTGCGCTAGGGGGCGCCCGTTAGTTTCCCCTTTCTCCCGCTGTACGGCGCAGCTGCTCCGCCCTCAGTGACAGACAGCAGGTAGACGGTCAATGAGATCCCATGGGAGAAAGAGACTCTGGAAGGTAGACTTTGGGGGAGTTTAGCGTCTCACCGTTTTTTTCCCCCCCCGAGCTTCAAAACCTTTGACGAATGCCATAAGGGGTATGGCAACTCCACTCTTGGATCGGGTATTGTTTTAGTGATAACTCGCTTTCAACTTTTTCCACTTTCTTCGGGAGCCTGGATTGCACCAACTTACAACTGTAACCGTCCAACTGACTGAACTTGGGGAAATACATTCTTTTATCGTGGAAAAACAACGTTTTTCACAGAGGAGTAACTTAAAACCACGGTGGATGGATCTATTGCAGAGAATTCACGTGTCACCGGACGCCTTTTTAATTAACTTGTTATAGCATGTGGAGCGGTCCTTCGGTATTGGTTAATCATTCATTAATACGGTTTTCTCCGTACAGCTTCATGTGCTGGATTACCCACTGTGTGTCTTAGTGAGAGTTTATGTTTATTTGTACTATTACTACAACTTCACCTACATGCTACGGTTTGGGCAGCATGTTCCAAAACAATCTAGCTGCAACTTGTATTCCAAGCTTTGAAGTTCAAGTCGTCGGCATTCATTCCCCCCCCACCCCCCACCAATGGGGAATCGTTCAGCGCGTGGGGCACGGAGAAGCGTTTGACGTGCTCGAGCAACCTGTTGCGTGATTGGAAACTACAGTGACCTGTGTGTTCTTTCTTTACTATAACCGTATGAAATACATTAACGAATGAAGACCCGTACATGGGTGCCAGGACCCTCCGCGCTCCGACGGAATATAACAGTTCGCCCGTAGGTCTGCGCGCGGCACATAAGGACGTTTGTTGTTGGTTTTATGAATGGCTTGCTGTTGTTTTGGAAGTGTACTGCCGGTCACAATCGTGTACATGCTCATGCACCCGTTCCGTTCTGCCGCCTATGCTGGTCTAATTGGATAAAGGCTCGTGGTAGGCTACTTCATATCTTTTCACAAGTGACCAATTTTCATGCGGCGGTATTCAATTGTATCCCTCGGACTGATGCATCTTTGTAACGCGGCTTGTTGAGGCTGTAACATGTAAAAGAAAACCTACCAAACCATCGGATTCTCATACTATGACGGCATTTAAGCAGCTATTATTGCAATTCTCAAGACTTAAAGATTGCGGTCGGACCTATTAACGACTACTTTGAAGACACAGCTTTCCCAAAGACTGAAAGAAGGATTGTGGGGACATTTTTTTTTCTGGTTGAGTGACAACTCCGGGTGGTTGCAAGCTTTGAGGTCCACAATGTGCGGCCGGAGTCCGCCGCTGCAGCCAAAGCAATGACTGTTTCCCATCGGAGACTGGCCGGTCTGTGGCCGTGGCTGATCATGGCGGCCCTACAGGTGGTGTTTGGCCAGACAGGTCTGGGACTAGCTGTGGCTTCGGAGTCCGAGCGCGCGACCCCCAGAGCTTTCATCCAGGTGACACTGATGAAGCACGACCCGCCGGGAACAGCCATCACGCTGGAAGGGGTGTTTGTGGGTGGAAGCGCTGGTTATGCAGAAGGGAAACTACTACAGGTAGGTGTCACACAGACCCCCGAGACAAAAGAGTCATCTTGGCGTTCATATTCTCGCAAGGCTATCTATTCATTCTTTTTTCTTTTTATTAAACAGTCCCCCCCCAAACTTTCTCTGGAAACACTGATTTGGTTCCATATGTTTTCTAACATTGAAAGTGGTTTACATGGCACGAGCAGTTTGGTAAAACACATGATATTGAAACCGCTATTGAAATGATCTGCCATACTTTTCAAAAGCATGCATGCGATACACATGGCTTCCAATATTTCACCCCTTATTAGTTAAGCAGAGCCAGTTGCAAACCCAGCATGTTTCTATCATTATGCAGTCAGGAGGGATGATCCCATGCATTTGTTAGTGATGTTAGCCCATTTCTACTTGTTTTTATTTGTTTGATGTTGCCCCATGATCCGATGTATTCTGCACAACATCGTTCAACCTCTTAGTTTAGTCTGTCAAGCTCTGTGATTTATTTTTGTGAGTTCAAGGAGTTGGCTTAGTAGGCCTGGGCTTAAATTACACTTACGAGTCATTTAATTAAGTGCCTCTTTAGGTGTTTTGATATGGAGTATTGGCAAACGTTGAGCCCTAAACAACAGTCACTGAGGGCAACAAGGCTATAATTGAAGGGAAAGCTGTAGTAACGTTTTGAAAACAAACATTCTCATGTCATGTACAACGTGGTATGTGGCCTATTCAGTTAGCATATTTAGGATTTGGGAGTGGATTAGGGGCATAAAGAGAGGCTGGTTCCATTGATTTACTGTCTCCAAAGAAACGGCAGGACAGAAATGAGGTCCTGTAGGATCTCGTCTCTCCTCACCCACCAGGTGTTTTGGGGCTTTTGAATTGCAAGGCAGATGCAGCAGTTGGTGTAATTGATAAGGATTTACAGAGCCTCTTCTGTGAAGATAGCATCAGTCACAGTGAAGTCTATGAAGTCATACGCCACCCTCATTATTCTCTCATGTTCTGTGCATGCACCACATTAATACACAAACACATTGCGAAAGTCGCCTACAAGTTAGAGATTTCAAGGGGTTATCCTTTAGTCTAGAATCTCTATGAACTCATCGGAGACTCGGCGGGCTTTAAAACGTGGTTGCGGTCCATCTTTCGCTGTTCAAGAAACCTTCCCTCCTGTGCTCGTGAGAACCGTGTCCACATTACACCGATACAGATAAGAGTCCAGGCGGTTTCTCCATTAGAAGAGAAGTTGTCCATTTCCCCCCTCTGGGTTCGTCATCCTCTCTAGTGGAGGAGCACTAGTGACCCATTAGCTAATGGACACATACGGTTTACCCTCTAACCACAGGGCCAGCCATTGATTACAGTGCCCATAGGGCTTTTAATGGCAGTAAGGCGTGGATGTCTCCCCAGTTTCCCCATCTTCCTCCGCGCCGCGCTGGGTGTTACGCTGAGGAGGGGGGGGGTGGGGGTGGGGACGCTCTTTGTTCCCGCAGCCAGCCCAGGCCTGCCCCCGACAGGCCCAGGCCGCCCTCGGCAGCCTGCTTTATGTTCCCGCTCCGTGTTCCTTTCCTCCAGCAAAGTGGATTGGTCTGGGAGGGCGGGTGGGCGCGTAGGTGTGGTTGGGCAGGGTGCTCCTCGTGGCGTTCCTCTGCTCTCACTTCTTTAATTATATCAAGGGCAAAAACAGTTAGTCTAGTCAAACGTTGGGGAGGTTGACACCTGTCGCGTGGCGCCGAAGTCAACTAATACAAGTCAAAAGAGGCCTGTTACCAAGAGGTTTGTATGTAACCGGCTTTATACACACATTTTAAGATATTGTATTAATTCTGAAAGACACTTTTTTTTTACCCACAATCTGAAAAAAAAGAATTCCACACTGTAGCCAAAACTAAAACATGTTAAGCTGTGCTTTCTTTCCCTTCCAAAGCATAAGCACAGCCAGTCATGTGTACCACACATGTAACGCACAAACGCAACGTCGTAGAGCTTCACCGTGGCACCGTCCTCCCTGCGGCCGGATCCCCCACTTTGACTTGTATTCCGACTGTATCCAGGTCAGCAGACGGTGGTTTGTGTGTACCTCCCTCCCTTCCATTAAACTGTAATCTCTCCGGTAGAATAGCCTGTCCTCTGAATGAACACACACTCTGGAACACTCTCTGGGCTCGGGCCAGCCATCCGGACAAATGTGAGTGCTGAGGAATTTCGACTCACTCCCTCTTCCAAAACAAAGCTTATGGAGTGGCCATATGAGAGGCGAAAGGGGTTCTGGGATAGCTTTGAACTTGAGAGGCCTGTCAACTGTCCTCTCGACCCAGCCGGGGGCCAAGGGCAGCTGGATTTATTTCCTTTGCCACACAGTTGAGGGTCCCAGAAGCCATTCCGGACTAAAGTAAAGCTCCCCCCTGTGTTTGAGCCCCCTTTTTAAGTTCCCTGGCTCCTTACAGGTGATATTCCGTGATATGTTTCTAGATAAATTACAGTAGACCCGATGAACGCGCAAAGAGACGTTTGAATCAAACTTAAGCTGGTTTATATGCACTTCCCGGCAGTGTTTTTCAGTAGGCCTGTGTTTGGAGCCAGTTGCACGGAATTCAGTGCAGTGAAGCTATTAAACAATTTTATGGTCCACTTTCCATCATATACTCTCCCGTAGGCCATGCAGACACACACACAGTCATCTGGTGGGTGGGTCGGGTTGGGGGGGTGGTGGATGGTTTGGAGGGGTGGGTGGGGGGGTTGGGTAGGGGGGGGGGGAGGTTGGAGATGGTGTCGACGGGGCGGCGGGATAGCCCAGGGATAAGATCACAAAGAGAGATTCCAGTTCCAGAACGTGAGCTGGGGCGATTAAGGGGACGGAGACTGTTTACACTGTACTTCCCATCGCCCCCCCCCCCCCCCCCCCCAACTCCCCAACTCGTCCCACCTCTCTGTAGATTTCCTGTGCATATTGTCCATCTCCCTGTGTGAGATAACAGCCTCTCCAAGGCTCTGTCTGGACCACCATGGCTAGGTGGGACTTGGTCATAGCGGTGCGTTGAATAGTAATTCAAAAAAAGTTGTTTTGAATCTCAAACTCAAACTTAAGTATTTCAATTTCAATAATACACCATTGTATTTTATGTCATCCACTGTTGAATACTTAACTAAATCAATTATTATTAATCCTTTATAATACAAGACAAAAATAAGGGTGTTAGTCATATTTTTCTGAATTTCACAACACACACACGCAAACAAACAAACAAACAAACAAACACATACACACAGTTTTGATCTCTGGCATCTAGTGCCATTTCCCCTGGCATGGACACTACGAAACCTCACCATGAACGGCCGAATAATCACTGTCATCATCCTGCTCCCAATGGGCACGAGCATAAAGATAGCAATGAAACGAGCATAAAGATAGCAACGAAACTGCTGATTCGGTCACAAGCGACTGCACTACGGTCCGAAGAGATTGCGCTACATTCAAAAGCCTTTTTTTCTTTTACGACTTATACGAAATAACCGGATGTTTATATGCTACTGAGTTATGGGCACATCATATGTTGCTTTCGTTTCTTCCAATACGGCTTGTAACAGTTTTATTGATGAAAACACATTCATCATCATACCATCCTTGACAGGTTTAACACCAGAACAGGTCGTATTAAATACTGTGAAAACAAAGACGCCACACAGATCCAGTGAATCCCTTTACCAGCCCGACGTCCCGGCTCCCACAAGTACCGTTTCCTTGTCCAATCAGAAGGGGCCACCTAATCTCCCCAGAAAGTTCCAGTAAAGGCTGAAGGAGAGGAAGCCGGGGGGGATGGGGTGGGGGGGGTTGACCTGTTGACCTCCCTCGAGCCACAGGACGTGAACGTTGCGATGTGTCCCTGGGTCACCAGAACCCAGGGTTCAGCAGCAGGTCGGGGGGGGGGGGGGGGGGGGGGGGGGGGGGCGTGGTCTGTCCCTCGAGGTACCCAGACCCCCGTGTTTTTAAGTCATTATACAGGAGCCCCGGAATTCCTGAACGTTTCTGCCAGGCCTGCCTTACGAATGTGCACTGCACATTCATCTCCCCCCCCCCCCCCCCCAAAGTCATTTAAATGAACATTTCAAAGACTCGTTGCTCCAGTGTACCCGTTTTTATTGTCGGGGACGCTCTTGTTCGCTCCCAAGGCCGGTCCCGCTCTCTTTGCACAACGCGGCGCCGTCTTTCGGAAACGCACACATGCACACTCTCACCTTACACAATAGGGACCGAGAAATGCCTATAGACAGAGAAAACGACGGACGGAAATTGTTGGGCAAACCCCTCCCTCATCCCCCCCCCCCCACCCTCCCTCCAGCCCTCTCCTGCATACTAAGTGGGTAAGAGGTATGCAAGTAAAATGACCTTTCTGCATGCGTCCTGGCATACCAGGTCAAGGGAAGCACCTGTCTCTTTCCAGTTGAAAGCGATCCATAGGGAATACTGGGGGGGCGGAGGGGGGGGGGGGGGGGGGGGGTAAGCCCAGGGAAACAGCACAGCTACCCAGACCACGGCACGTCTTCCCCAGGGGCTGGGGAAGATTTACAGGACAGGCTAGCTTACAAGTACACATGGCCGTTGCATGATGGTGCACTTAGCGACTCGGTGGAACATTCCCCGGTAGAAATGTCAAGCATCTCTCTCTCTCTCTCTCTCCCTCTCCCTCTCCTCTCTCTCTCTCTCTCTCTCTCTCTCTCTCTCTCTCTCTCTCTCTCTCTCTCTCCTCTCTCTCTCTCCTCTCTCTCTCTCTCTCTCTCTCTCTCTCTCTCTCTCTCTCCTCTCTCTCTCTCTCTCTCTCTCTCTCTCTCTCTCTCTCTCTCTCGGCACTGCTTCATATCTCGTAGGGCTCGCTCTCTTCTGCTTGTTTTCCCATCACGCCGGAGACTCCCGATGAGATAATCCCTGTGTCCTGTGTTGTAATGTCGTGCACTTATCTGTGTTTTCCTTCCCTCTTAGTGCTATTTTCTCCAACATCAAAGCTTTGAGTCCCCACCCTGGCCCCCTCTCTTCTCCTAACGAGCTTTGTTTCATTCATTAATCACCTTTTTCCTCTGGCATGCCTCTAAAATACTCAGTCGTTCCCCGCGGCTGCTTCGGTGTCTCAGACAGAAATGGCTGCACTTACTCCAAAGACAGGAAGTGCTTAGTTTGTGCAGGGGCTCGAGGAAGCGAGCCATCACCATACCACAGATAAACGCTGTCTGACACTAACTCCCTCCCTCCTCCGCACCCTCTCTCTGCTACACAGTTGTAAGTCACTTTGGCAAATAAGTAAGCTGTCCGACTCCCACAGTTTGATCCCATGGCAGGTAATTGATGCACCGTGACGCAGTTGGCCGGCGACTCCAAAGAGTTCTTGTACTTGTATTTATTCTCTCCCTCCTCTTACACTTTTACATAGAGTACCTCTGGAATTATTGGCTCCGGCAGGAAGCACAGCATGTGCTGGTTAAAGTAATTTTATGCTTAAAAATTGGCTTAGCGCTCGGCACGAAGATGAGCTACACCTGTTTGTCTGTGTGTGTGTGTGTGCTTGATTAGTCTGTGTGTGTGTGTGTGTGTGTGTGTGTGTGTGTGTGTGTGTGTGTGTGTGTGTGTGTGTGTGTGTGTGTGTGTGTGTGTGTGTGTGTGTGTGTGTGTGTGTGTGTGGATGCTTGCATGTGTGTCGGAATGAGGCATGTATGTGTGTCCATTCATCTAAGCATGTGTCTTGGCAAGTTTGCTTGAGTGAGTGTACGTGTCTGTGTGTGATTGAATTTGCAGTTGTGTGAGTCTGAAAGAGGCTTGTGTGTGTGTGTGTGTGTGTGTGTGGTGTGTGTGTGTGTGTGTTGTGTGTGTGTGTGTGTGTGTGTGTGTGTGTGTGTGTGTGTGTGTGTGTGTGTTGTGTGGTGTGTGTGTGAATTCATGCCCTCACACACGCGTTAGTCTGTGTGTGATTGTATTTGCTGGTGTGTAAGTCTGAACGAGGCTTTTGTGTGTGTGTGTGTATTTGCTGGTGTGTAAGTCTGAACGAGGCTTTTGTGTGTGTGTGTGTGCGTGCGTGCGTGCGTGCGTGCGTGCGTGTGTGTGTGTGCGCGGGCTGAATTCATGCCCTCGTGCACGCATGTCTTGTGTCTGTGTATGAGACAGAGCACCCGTGGCTGAGATCGTTTACCAGCCTCCTATTAAGTGGGATCAAAGTGACTTAGATCTTTCGACGCCGCCTGGCTACAAAAGCCATATTGTAGCTCCAGAATCAGGGAGCCAACACCACTTACAGAACACACTTTATCTCCAACCCCCCTACCGTGTCACATGGTCAAACAGCATGTCCGGTAAGACCTGTCCCGGCCTCTCTTTGCCTTCTGCTGAGAGGGGGCTCCTGTGTTTGCGGTGCCGTTCATTCACGCTTTCATTCCTTCTAGAAACAATCAGTTGATTTGTTTATCGACGATAATGCGCCAACTTCGGAAGGTGCACTTTTGAATTCCTCCAAACCTGCACCCCTCAAGATGAGTTGGCATGGCAGCTTGCGCTTATATAAAGTGAAGTGCATTGAAGGGATGAGAAAACACAAAGTACCACCTAGCCCTGTTGTGCTATCGGAGACTCAACAACTAGTGGGGGTGTTGCGGGTCTTTGCCGCTAACTTACTTTGAAATCCTGCAAAACGGTATTTAATTCTTCTGGTGGACGGATGCTGTTACACATAAAACGAATGCTAGAACAACATCACTAACCTCCTTTGAAACCACATAAACCAATCTGAATGTTATCACAACCCTTGGAGCTGGGATGTGTCTGATTTGGCTCACAGTGATTTAAATACAAGCAGAGATGAACGGTATTGGTTACAGCGCTCACTTCAGCTGGTGTAATCAGACACAGCTCATTATGTCTCCTCGCTGATTTGGATGGCTTTGCATTTTCTTTAAACCCTGCCGGTTATTTATATAACTTCTCCATTTCACTTTACAATTGTTTGAGGAAGCAAAACACTGTCACGTACAAAGCTCAACACACCAAAGTTTTTTTTAGGAATCATAACGTGTCAATCATGTGTGATATCCGTTTACACAAAAATGATCGCTCCATGATAGTCACGCCCGCTCTCTTCGAGCGAGACACCGTCTGTGATCATCGCGTTGTCCTCCATCATTAATGTGACAAACTGATCCATGGAAGCCCTGGTTTGAGGTGACAAGTGCCTCCTGATCCGGGGACTCCAGAACTCCACCTAAAGGCGGAGTGGTCTGGTCCCTGGACCAAGAGACACTGGTCTCTCGACCTCCTCGCCCCCGTCTCAAGGAAGCGAAGAGTGTATTTAGAGGGGGGGGGGGGGGGGGGTGGATGGTAAGCTCTTAAATGGCTGCTCCTACAGTAATTAGAAGCTGTCCCTCGCTGTACCTCCCTTTTTGCTTCCAAATTAAATACCTTGGCACCCGGCAAGAATGCAGTGGGGAGGGTGGACTGCTGTTTAGGCTTCGGAAGAAGCACCCTTTTGGCACCCAACCCTCTGGAGTCCTCTGCTCGACAGTGGAACAATGGAGGGATTTACTTTGGTGGTTTTAATTAAAGTTAAAATTGAGCACACACGCACGTACACACACTGGAATAAAATCCCCACACAATTGCTATATCTGAGCCGAACAAGTATGCACCTGTATGTGCAAACTTGCATTATAAGTATGTTTTTACCTTTTTAGGTCAATAGGGATTTACTTGCTTTGTTCCACAATTTAGGATTCCTTCAAACTATTTGAAATTGTTTAATTCATATACAACCTATTGTAATCGGCAAGTAAACTTGCATGACTGGCCCCGTGATAGGATCTTTGTATTTTCCTATTTGAGTTGTCTTGAGAAGTGCTACAGGGTCAGGGGTAGAGAGGGGTGGTATATCATCTACACGTGGATTATGTAAGGTGGATCATAAACTTGACCCCAACCCGAGGCCTGCAACACCCTGCCGGGCGCCAACGCAGTTGATTGGAGGAGAGTGTGCGCATCAGACGGCGGCAACATCTGCAACCCCTGTGCCTCGACGGCCTACACCAGGGCCTCCTCCTACCTGATAACCTCCAGGACGGCATAACTGGAGCAAGGCAACCCTGGAGAGAGCTAGCGAAAAACTTAGCTTTCGTTAGCAAAGCACAGGGGGACTTCTCAGCATGTACGTTCAACTGTGGGAGTTGTATTGTATTTCAGGAGAGGCTCTTTGCCAGGCCCAGTGCCCATGGCCTTGCGGTAAACCCTCCCCTACCACCGCTGGGCCTGATTACTAGTGATTTAAGTGCGGCGCTGTGCTTTGTTCTGCGTCGCAGGATTGGGTAAGCACAGCCTTGCACCACAACAGCTATGATAACCGACTGTAAAGTATGCAGCCGGGCTGTGTGTACGACTAGTGTTTAGTCTGCCTGCTCCTAGATTAGAGTGCCAGGTCCATGTGTTAGATTGGATAATGACACGTCTACCTTACCATCCATAAGATCTGCGTTCGAAACCGTCACACACACACGCACGAATGCACGCACACACACGCGCACACACGCACACAGATAGCCCTTAATACACGTGTTGTTACCCCACCTGACTCGAAGCGCTCCTAAAGACAGACGTTTTCACACAAGGCCCAACAGAAGACGCTGTGACAACATGTTACACGGTCCACCCCAAATAGCTGCTGATGACCCAGAGATGCACCCGCCGCAGGAGCCTTTGAGCCGCAGTCTGTGGACTTTGGCTCGGGTCTAGGGTCCGATCGCTTCCCTTGAAGAAGAGAGTGCAACGCCACGCAGCATGTGATCTCGTGTCAGGAGTGCAACCACGCGGCGTCGCCGGCGTGTTTAGCCTCCCCCCGCCCGGGACATCCGCCGCCCCGTTGAAAAACCGTTGGAAGTTCAGGCTCTACGCAGCGTGAAACGCGGCCTCCAGCGATTGTTGATTCTGTGCACCAGTGCCACCTTCCCTTTTTCACACACATTCACACACACACACCACACACACACACACACACACACACACACACCGACTGTGTCCCGACACGCTCGGAATGTTCCCTACAGAATTCATTTTTTTCCCGTGTTTTTTCGCTGCGTGGACGGATCCAGCGCCGATCGCCTCTGGTAACGAACGAGTGTTTGGTTATCGCAGTCGCAGGCGTTTTTTTTTTTCTCTCTCTCTCTCTTTCTTCTTTTCATAATTCTCCCGTTCCATTTCCTTCCATTCATCTCCTCGAGTGCTCCGATATCGGAAAAGAATGCGTAACTATAAATTAGAGGAAAGACCGTTTGCAAAGAGTCCCGGGAGCTGGAGCGGAATCCATAAGATGGCAAATCAGGGAGGGAAAAAATAAACTCCCTTGAAAGTCCGGAGGCTGGACAGGGACAGGGGAGTGTGTGTGTGTGTGTGTGTGTGTGTTGGTGTTGTGTGTGTTGGTGTGTGTGTGTGTGGTGTGTGTTGTGTGTTTGTGTGTGTGTGTGGTGTGTGTGTGGTGGGGGGGGGTGGGGTTCCCTACTTATAATGGGTTGCGCAGAACGGCTGTTTATATCCACACAGTAAACTGTAAGTAAGGATGTAACTGTGTGTGGTGTGTTGTGTTGTGTGTGTGTGGGGGGGGGGGGGGGGGGGGAGGGGGGGGGGGGGGGGGGGACCGGAGCGTTACACACTTCTCTGTGAGCATGGTTGTTGTAGGCTCCAGCCCCAGTCAGCCGCCCCCCAGCCCCCTCCTCGGAGTCCAAGCCACATACCCCCCGGTGCCCCCATGCTAGTGAGGTTCCAGCCGTAATACTCGGAGGAGGACACCAATCGAGGCGGCCCGTGTCCCGTCTGGCGGCGCCCTGACCTACCTCCACGCTGTTTGCCCGTTCTGTTAACTATTAGCAGAGGGCTGTGTACCTTGGCGGCGGCCCAGTGCTCTTACACATACTGTGGCCCATTATCAAAGAAGACCTCGCTGCTACAACGCTGAGTCCTTCACCCAACACACCATAGCCACAACGTTGGCAAATCCTGAGTGCCTGACCCGCAGAGCGAACACATTCCGATGGCATTCTTGTGCTCTCCTCGTCCCCCAGCTCCTCTTCATCCCCCCTTCGGCACAATATCTGTCTTCTCTCTTAGCTCTCTTCTCCTCTCCTCTCTTCGCACAATATCTGTCTCTCTCTGTCTCTCTCTGTCTCTCTCTCTCTCTCTCTCTCTCTCTCTCTCTCTCTCTCTCTCTCTCTCTCTCTCTCTCTGTCTCGCACTCTCTCTGGCTCTGGCTCTCTCTCTTCCCTCTCTGTCTGTCTCTCTCGCTGTCTCACACTCGCTCTGTCTCTCTGGCTCGCTCTGTCTCACACTCTCTGTCTCTCTCTCTCTCTCTCTAGATGGCTCTCCTCGCTGCTCTCCTGTCTCGCCTCTCCCTCTCCTCTTCTCACCGTCATCTCTCTCTCCACGATCTCACTCTCTCGGCTCTCTCTCCTTCCCTCACCTCATGTCTGGTCTCTCTCTGGTCGCTCGCTCTCCCTTTTCTGTCTCGTCTCTCTCTCTCTGCTCGCCGCTCATCTCTCCTCTCTCTTCTCTTCCTCGATCTCTCTCTCTCTCTCTCAATCTCTCCATTCATCTTCCCTCT
>OLKM01001351.1:118265-144769 GCA_900291075.1 Melanogrammus aeglefinus | reverse complement strand
GTTTTTTTTTGATGACGACCCCAAAAAATATGACAGTGTTACCCCTTATGTTTTTATTCATAAGATATCGCTAGTGTTACCCCCCGTGTAGCCATTACCATATACTTGCTATCACATATACGCTAAAAAGTAAAGCGCGCCCCTATAAGAAATGACAGTGTGCAACCACCCACTGCCCCGCTTATGGCTTTCAAGTTATTTGTAAAAATGACAGTGTTACCCACTTCCCCTTAAATGGTTTTTGTTGAGAATGAAATCCGACCGACCCGTTTGGTAAGATGCTGACATGTTTTTTCGTTACCCCCCCTCCGTGCTTATCGCTTTTTTTGAGAGTCACAACTTCCTAGTCTACTTTATGACTATTTTTTCTGAGTAGAGCGTTATCCCTTTAATGTGGAGATCGGCCGATAGGAGAGAGAGACGCCGACCCGACGTGTTACCGGTCCTTACGCCCCTGACGTTCTCTTATGTTGTATTCGATAGAATATCGACAGATGATACTCTATCGCAGGCGTTACCCTTTAGTGTCTTATCCGATATAAAACGACAGTGTACTCCTTACGTTTGATTTTATAAAACATAGACACGTGCTTACCCCCGTGAGTGCTTATTGTTTTATGACGAGTAAAAATAACAGTATTAACCGCTAGTGTTGATTCATACATTCACTCGGTGTGACCACATTTCTTTCCTATGATAAGATATGCACAGTGTTACCCCTTATGTGTTCTGATTTCGATAAAAAACGACGCACAGTGTTACCCGCTTCTGTTTTTTGTGCATGACCCGATGAAATATGAACAGTGGTTTACCCCTGTATGTTTTATTTTAATAACAACGACAGTGTTCCCCTTGTGTTTTTTCTCTGTGATTGCGACGACCGATAAATAATACCAGAAAGTGTTACCCGTGGCCTTATGTTCTTGTTTCATTTGATATTAAAACGACAGTGTGCACTCCTTATTTTTCAATGAAGACTGATAAAAATACCACGGAGTGTTACCGCCTTATGTTTTATTTGATAAAACGACAGTGTTCCCCCTTATGTTTTGTTTGATAAAAATACGACAGTGTTTACCCCTTATGTTTTTATTCATAAATATCGCTAGGCCTATGTTACCCATTCTTTCATATGTAAGAAATGACATGTTACCGCCCTATATGTCTTATTTGATAAATACTGAAATTTTTTGATTTCATAAAAAACACGACCGTGATTATACCTTTCCTGACTCAGAGACACATCAACACTCCAGCTAGGAGGAGCTGGGGGATTGAACTTGCAGCCTTATGGTGTACAGGACGAATGCTACCTCCTCTATGACCTCCTGACGTAAGCATCACCATGTTTTTCCACCTTATGTTTGATCAAATCAAAAAATGACAGTGTTACCCCTTGTGTTTGTATTTGATAAATAACGAACAGTGTTTTGGATGTTGATTAAAAACGATCAGTCGTTACCCCTTAAGTCATTATTTGATAAAAAAACGACAGTGTACCCCCTTATGTTTTTTTGATGACGGACCGATAAAAATACGACAGTGTTACCCCTTATGTTAATTTTATTCATAAATATCGCTAGTGTTACCCATTTCTTTCATATGATTAAGAAATGACAGTGTACCCGCTTATGTCTTATTTGATAAATACTGAATTTTTTTGATGGTCATAAAAACACAGACAGTGTTACCTTTATGCTCAGGACACATCAACACTCAGCTAGAGGAGCTGGGGATTGAACTGGCAGTTTCACGAGTATCCCCTATTCGTCCTATTCAGGTATCGACTGGACGACTGCTCTACCCCTGAGCTAAGCATCACCATGTTTATTATCCTTATGTTTTAGCCCAATAAAAAACACAGTGTTACCCCTTATAGTTTTATTTGATAAAAAAACCGACAGTGTTACCCCTTGTGTTTTTTTTGATGACGACCCCAAAAATATGACAGTGTTCCCCTTATGTTTATTCTATTCATAAATATTGCTAGTGTAAACCCTCTTTTCTTTCATTATGATAGAGAATGACAGTGTGACCCCTTATGTTCTTATTTGATAAAAAATGACAGTGTTACCCCTTAATGTTTTTTGATGACGACCGATGGAAATACGACAGTGTTCACCCTTATGTTTATTTCGATAAATATCGACAATTTTTGAGAGTGTTACCCTTTTATGTTTTTTCCAATAAAAACCGACAGTGTTACCCCTTAAGTTTTATTTGATAAAAAAACGACAGTGTTACCGCTTGTGTTTTTTTTGATGCACGACCGCTAAAATATGTTAGTGTTACCCCTTATGTTTTTATTCATAAATCTCGCTAGTGTTTACCCCATTTCCTTCTGCATATGATAAGAAATGACAGTGTTACCCCTTCTGTCTTATTTGATAAAAAATGACAGTGTTACCTTATGTTTGATTGATAAAAACGACAGTGTTTACCCTTAAGTTTTATTTGATGAAACAGACGACAGTGTTACCCCTTATGTTTTTTTTGATGACGACCGATGGAATGACGAGTGTTACCCCTTATGTTTTATTTGATAAATATTGACATTTTTGATGAGATGTTACCCTTTTGGTTTATCCAATAAAAAACGACAGTGTTACCCCTTACGTTGTATTTGATAATATTGACATTGTGTTTGATTTGATAAAAAACGACAGTGTTACCCCTTACGTTTTATTTGATAAAAAACGACAGTGTTACCCCTTATGTTTTTTGATGACGACCGATGAAAATACGACAGTGTTACCCCTTATGTTTTATTTGATAAAAAACGACAGTGTTCCCTTGTGTTTTTTTTTGATGACGACCGATAAAAATACGACAGTGTTACCCCTTATGTTTTATTTGATAAAAAACGACAGTGTTACCCCTTTTTTTTCATGAAGACTGATAAAAATACCACAGTGTTACCCCTTATGTTTTATTTGATAATAAACGACAGTGTTTCCCCTTATGTTTTGTCTGATAAAAAACGACAGTATTACCCCTGATGTTTTTTTTGATGACGGCCGAGGAAAATATGACAGTGTTACCCCTTATGTTTTATTTGACAAAAAACGACAGTGTTACCCCTTGTGTTTTTTTGATGAGGACCGATAAAAATACGACAGTGTTACCCCTTATGTTTTTATTCATAAATATCGCTAGTGTTACCCCATTTCTTTCATATGATAAGAAATGACAGTGTTACCCCTTACGTTGTATTTGATAAACATCGACATTGTTTGATTTGATAAAAAAACGGCAGTGTTACGCCTTATGTTTTATTTGATAAATATCAACATTGTTTGATTTGATAAAAAAACGACAGTGTTACCCCTTAAGTTTTATTTGATAAAAAACGACAGTGGTACCCCTTATGTTTTTTTTGATGACGACCGATGAAAATACGACAGTGTTACCCCTTATGTTTTATTTGATAAATATCGACATTTTTTGAGAGTGTTACCCTTTATGTTTTATCCAATAAAAAACAACAGTGTTACCCCTTACGTTGTATTTGATAAATATTGACATTGTTTGATTTGATAAAAAAACGACAGTGTTACCCCTTACGTTTTATTTGATAAAAAACGACAGTGTTACCCCTTATGTTTTTTTGATGACGACCGATGAATATACGACAGTGTTACCCCTTATGTTTTATTTGATAAAAAACGACAGTGTTACCCCTTTTTTTTCATGAAGACTGATAAAAATACCACAGTGTTACCCCTTATGTTTTATTTGATAAAAAACGACAGTGTTACCCCTTATGTTTTGTCTGATAAAAAACGACAGTATTACCCCTGATGTTTTTTTTGATGACGACCGAGGAAAATATGACAGTGTTACCCCTTATGTTTTATTTGACAAAAAACAACAGTGTTACCCCTTGTGTTTTTTTGATGAGGACCGATAAAAATACGACAGTGTTACCCCTTATGTTTTTATTCATAAATATCGCTAGTGTTACCCCATTTCTTTCATATGATAAGAAATGACAGTGTTACCCCTTACGTTGTATTTGATAAATATCGACATTGTTTGATTTGATAAAAAAACGGCAGTGTTACCCCTTTTTTTTCACGACGACCGATAAAAATACCACAATGTTACCCCTTATGTTTTATTTGATAAAAAACGACAGTGTTACCCCATATGTTTTATTTGATAAAAAACGATGTTTTTTTTGATGACGACCGAGGAAAATATGACAGTTATACCCCTTATGTTTTATTTGATAAAAAACGACAGTGTTACCCCTTGTGTTTTTTTTGATGAGGACCGATAAAAATACGACAGTGTTACCCCTTATGTTTTTATTCATAAATATCGCTAGTGTTACCCCATTTCTTTCATATGATAAGAAATGACAGTGTTGCCCCTTATGTTTTATTTGATAAATATCAAAAATTTTTGATTTGATAAAAAAACGACAGTGTTACCCTTTAAGATTTATCCAATAAAAAACAACTGTGTTACCCCTTATGTTTTATTTGATAAAAAACGACAGTGTTACCCCTTATGTTTTATTTGATAAATCTCAACATTGTTTGATTTGATAAAAATACGACTGTGTTACCCCTTATGTTTTATTTGCTAAATATCGACATTGTTTGATTTGATAAAAAAACGGCAGTGTTACCCCTTTTTTTCATGACGACCGATAAAAATACCACAGTGTTACCCCTTATGTTTTATTTGATAAAAATACCACAGTGTTACCCCTGATGTTTTATTTGATAAAAAACGACAGTGTTACCCCTGATGTTTTTTTTGATGACGACCGAGGAAAATATGACAGTTATACCCCTTATGTTTTATTTGATAAAAAACGACAGTGTTACCCCTTGTGTTTTTTTTGATGAGGACCGATAAAAATACGACAGTGTTACCCCTTATGTTTTTATTCATAAATATCGCTAGTGTTACCCCATTTCTTTCATATGATAATAAATGACAGTGTTACCCCTTGTTTTATTTGATAATTATCAAATTTTTTGATTTGATAAAAAAACGACAGTGTTACCCTTTATGTTTTATCCAATAAAAAACAACTGTGTTACCCCTTATGTTTTATTTGATAAAAAGCGACAGTGTTACCCCTCATTTTTTATTTGATAAATCTCAACATTGTTTGATTTGATAAAAATACGACAGTGTTACCCCTTGTGTTTTTTTTGATGACGACCGATAAAAATACGACAGTGTTATCCCTTATGTTTTTTTCATAAATATCGCTAGTGTTACCCCATTTCTTTCATATGATAAGAAATGACAGTGTTACCCCTTATGTTTTATTTGATAAATATCGAAATTTTTTGATTTGATAAAAAAACCAATAAAAAGTGTTACCCTTTGTGCTCAGGGACACGCTAGGAGGAGCTGGGGATTGAATTTGCAACCTTTCGGTTAAAGTGCGTATTGGAAGTTAATTTTTTTTTAAATATTTATACATAACATTCTCTGAAAATGCCCTTTGAAATTGAAATGCAGGATTTTATCAGTTAAAAATATTATATCGGCAAAAATTCCAGTTTTAAAGTGCCTATTTTGAGCAAGGCTTCAAAAACCGTTGTTTTTTTATGTGATAAGTCAAACGCGTCATATTACGTAGGAATTGGTAGAGGCGGTCGCTGTTGCTGCCTCAGCTCTATGCGTAGTTGTGAGTAGTTAGAATAGAATAGAATCTTTATTGTCATTGTAACATTGTAACAGTACAAGTACAACGAAATTAAGTGCAGTCCTTGTTCAGTAAAAAACATCACATTGAGGTAATACGTATAAATAAATAAATCAATAAAAAACTATAAAAGCTAATCAACTAAGTACACTAAAAAACACATAAGACACACCCACACAAACATTCACATTTATAAATGTGCCTACACTGTGATACACAACACAACTATGCTCTGGTAGCAACATTTAGTGAGGTTATGGCTGTTGGATAAAAACTGTTTTGTAGTCTGTTTGTTCTGGTTTTCATGGACCTGTATCTCCTGCCTGATGGCAGTAGTTCAAACAGTTTGTGGCCGGGGTGTGATGAGTCCTGCAGGACGGATTTAGCTTTTTTAAGGCAGCGTGAGCTGTGCAGTTCATCTAGAGAGGGAAGTGGGCAGCCGGCGATTTTCTGCGCTGCCTTTATGACCCCCTGGAGCCTTTTTACAGCGGTGAGCGGTCTTTGTATTCACCATATTCGGTTTTTTTTTTTTTTTTTTAATCGGCGAGATGAGGTTTTGTTATCTGTGGGGGTTGTTCCAACTCCGACCTCCTGTCCGACCATCACCGATTTCACAGTTTCCCCGATCGGAGAAAGGATGGAGCAGGCTTTCGAGCCTGGGTGCATTTTTTTCAGGTGAAGAGAAAGGACTTTTTTTTCGCCTCTGTCACCAAATACTCGTTCATTTGCGCGGCTCACTTTAGACCTGAGGACTATGTTTCCGGGGACATGATGGAGTTCAAGATGGGTTTTCGGAGCGAGAAAAGAGTGAGGCTGAAAGCCGGTGTGATGCCCTCAATTCATGCCGCTCCAGCCGCAGCTTCGGGCTCAGCCACCGGCGGCAGTGAAGATCACGGACCGGTCAGAGATTCAACGATTCGGAAACGTTACTATACTACTACTACTATATACTATATATTTACTATACTATACGATACTGCCTTTAGGATAGGGAAACAATATCGTTTCGCATTTCCCACACAAGCACCTATCAAAATGAAATGTGAGGTTAACTTCGCTCGTTTCTTTCAGTTTGATCGCGCACTCTCTTGCTCGCCCACCCGTCCGTCCGCCCTCCCTCCATCCCTCCAGTAGTAGTTATGTAAGAGATAGTGTGGAGTTATACATCCTGTAGATTCATATATAATCAAGTACGAGCAAAGTTATGCCTGTTAAATATTGAAACATGGCCATCATTTGCTGTCATTAGCTAATATTAACTCAAGCTAATGCCAGTTACTCACCAAGACACCTGCCCAATTCTCCAATGATTCTCCTGACACCACAACTCTATCTCCCTCCTATTGCCATGGTGTCTCCCCCCTATTAGGTGGATGCTGTTCTCCCTCACGGCTAGCTGGCTCAAAATTGTACGGAAGTGGTCCGAAACTGTTATCCATTGACCATTGTTATGTTGCCTATGTAGTCTATGATGATGAACGTCCGTCTACCAATTCCTACGTCACGCTTGAAAACGAGCGTTTGAGATGCGGAAGTAAAATTGTATCACAAAAACGGCTCAAGATGCCACTTGTAGTGTAAATTTATTAATAAAAACTAAAAAATCGTGTATTCAAATTTTTTTCCTATATGATTCTTTACTGTAGTATCTAACTTCCAATACGCACTTTAAAGGACATCTGCTCTACCTCCTGAGCTAAGCATCACCATGTTCTATCAACCTTATGTTTTATCCAATAAAAAACGACTGTGTTACCCCTTGTGTTTTATTTGATAAAAAACGACAGTGTTACCCCTTATGTTTTATTTGATAAATATCGACATTGTTTGATTTGATAAAAAAACGCCAGTGTTACCGCTTTTTTTTCATGACGACCGATAAAAATACCACAGTGTTACCCCTTATGTTTTATTTGATAAAAAACGACAGTGTTACCCCTTATGTTTTATTTGATAAAAAACGACAGTGTTACCCCTTATGTTTTATTTGATAAAAAACGACAGTGTTACCCCTTATGTTTTATTTGATAAAAAACGACAGTGTTACCCCATATGTTTCATATGATAAGAAATGACAATGTTACCCCTTATGTTTTTTTTGATAAAAAACGACAGTGTTACCCCTTATGTTTTATTTGATAAAAAACGACAGTGTTACCCCTTATGTTTTATTTGATAAAAAACGACAGTGTTACCCCATATGTTTCATATGATAAGAAACGACAATGTTACCCCTTATGTTTTTTTTGATGACGACCGATAAAAATCTTTATCACTCTATGACGAAGAACTTTGTACATAACATACCTTATTAGTCTTAATGACATTTAACAAAACAAATAGGCTATATATAAAATGCATTATTTCAATACGACCAAATTACAACTAATATATCACTCTACGAAGTGCTTTGTGCCTGATATACCTTATTAGGCTTAATGACATATAAGAAAACAAAGATATAGTTATATACAGTATATATAACACATAAAATACATTATTTGAATACGCCCCAAATTACAACTAATACATTTTTATTGATACTGTTTGACCAACGATTTCATCATTTTCAAACTGTAGACCTACTTCAATATAAAAATAATAATTGCAATAAAGAGCTGTAGGAAGCTTTCGCCAGAGAGCATGGCTTTCTGGTACTTCAACTGTCTCAAAAAAAACGTTAATAACATGCAAATTAACTGATTAAGGACCGCCCATAGACTTTGAGCGACCGAGCCAGCCAGCGACCACAGCGACTGAAAGCAGCCAGACGAGCGACCAACACAGCGACCGACGCGACCAATGCGACCTACGACGCGACCAATGCGGCCTACGACGCGACCAATGCGACCTACGTCACGACGCACGTCGTTGGCCACTGAAGCTCGGCCTTCCTCCATCTGAGCTCTGTCACCGTTTGAGCCCTCTCTCTCTCATGTTTTTCTGTGAAACGGAGTCGTTTGCCCTGAACCACACACAACCTGTGTGTGTCGCACGTAGACGAGTGTTGACACTCAACAAAAGAAAAGGGATGAGTGAAGAAGATACAAAATAAACGCGAGGAGGGGGCCGGGGCGCGTGTCTGTCAACTCCCTCCTTTGGGGAGGTGCGGTCCCCCAACGCGAACCCCAAACGGTGTTTTTAATTGGGCTTCTTGTTGGGGGACTGAAACAAATCGTGGCAGTGATGTATTGCTCTGTCGCCCAGGAGCATATTGTGTGGCCCATATACCTTAAAAGAGGGCAATTGCTTCTGTTATTTGAACAAATGAACGCGAGATGGTAGATAATTGCCTACTGGGTTAATTCTACATCTCCAAATGTGCTTTCCTGGCGAGCGTCTTTTTGTGCTCCTGTCCAGGCTATCCCGGTCCACTGCACGTGGCCGCTCGGGTTGGCTCCGAGTCAAAGGTGGCAATTGACCGGTTATTGAGATAATACAGTCGCATGGTCCTGCCTCTATATATTGTCATGCATATCGGCATATATCAAGTTCACTTCACAGATTGCTGCAACGTGAATACGTACACTTGAGAAAAAAGGGAAAAAAGTACACCACTCAAATAAAGTTATATTTACATCGATAGTCTAAAAAGGCGAGAACATGTGATAACCGAAATTAGCTAAACGCAGTTTTCCTCGAGTCGTCTCAACAGGAGTTGGGTCTGCATACGTGAAACGGGACACTACAGTAACAATATAATCGTAAACAGCTGCAAGACTTACCAGTCGTAAACAGTCAAATGAGTCGCTGTGTGCGCGCTTGAGTTGAGTCGAGTGGGCTTGCTGGATCTAAAAAGGACCCTCTATTGGGCAATAGGCCTTCATAAATCTCAAATTAATACTTTGCCGAATGTCTTAATACTCGTGTCAAGTCCGACTGTCCTCTCGGTGATGGCGTCTGAGGATCATGGGA
Organism: Melanogrammus aeglefinus; assembly: GCA_900291075.1. NCBI lineage: Eukaryota > Metazoa > Chordata > Actinopteri > Gadiformes > Gadidae > Melanogrammus > Melanogrammus aeglefinus. The sequence continues at coordinate 135,180 of OLKM01001351.1, read as the reverse complement.
CAAAACCATACTGCGCTCTTCAAAGCCAAGCGGAGTCTTCGGTTTAACACAGCCCTGCCGATATGCCACCGTAGGGCGACTTGGCATACAACGTGCGGTTCTGGTTGGAAACATTCGCTCCCTCCCCTCTCCAACTCTATCTCCCTCTCCCTCTCTCAAAACACGAGGGAGATAAATAAAACGCTTCTCTAAAGAAACGCCTTTATTAGGCAAGTCAACATTCAAACAACGCCACGCCATGTCCTGTTCGTTGTTTTTTTTTTAATCTCGATTTATTGGCATGCGTGCATGTAAAAATGTCCAGGGTTGTTAGTGTCTCAATACAGTAAAAAGTACCCCCTGCCGAGGATGTCTGGCTCCAGGTTGGTTAGTGGGTCGCTTCTCTCGCCATCCATAATTAATAAGAATGACTTATTCATAATATAGATGTCTGGACTTGAGTTTGTGGGTTGTAAAAACCACCCGTTGCGAGCATTTTGAAAAACAAACCCAGAACGACCATCTGTTAACAGTGGTTAATTAAGCTGCGATATGAACTTGGATGTAGCAAGACAGAGGTTTGTAGAGGTGCCTAGAAATGTACGAACCAAAACAGACAGACATACCTGCTAGTCAGCGACCAAGTCAAACCTCTATTTATCCCAAATGTAACTACAATCAGTCTGCTTCACAACACAAGTTCAGACAACAAAACAAGTCACTAGACATCGACACGGCTTCTCGGGTCTTAGTTTAAATGTATTTATTTTCCAAATTTTTTTTTTAGTATAGGGCTTTGCCCGCTGGTGCACGCTCACTCAAATGGCTCCGAAACCCTACAAGGGCACCCACGAGGAGAGGGGGTGGGTGGGAGGTCCGCGAGGGCAGTCCCTCCACTGCCCTCCCGCTGGCCCGGCGCTCACTGCGCCCAAGAATACAACAGGAGAAAAAACAAATACAATATGAATATGAAATGAATACGACATCCACCGAGTGGTTTACCCCGTCGCGGTGAGCTTGGGGATTCAAGTCAGAGGTCACAAACCTCGGGAAGATAATAACATGAATAATTCTTTGGGTGAAAAAAAAGAAAGAAGGACATCCTACGACCACTACCACTACACCCAGGGTGAAGCACGAGGAAGGAGGGGGTTGGTTGACGGAAGACAGTGGAAACACTCTGGTGAAGCACTTGGTGTGAGTGTGCGTATAAAGGGGAAATACCCCCCAACACACACACACACACACACACACACACACACACACACACACACACACACACACACACACACACACACACACACACACACACACACACACACACACACACACACACACACACACAGTGCAGACAGACAAGAGGAAGAGGAGGGTGGGGATGGAGATTAAAAAAGCCACCCCCTCTTGGGAATGGCAAGTTCTACCTGACTGGGAGGGGAGAGAACGGGGGGGGGGGGGGGAGGGGTTTAGGGCGGCGGACTACAGCACAGTCAGCAGTGTCTGGACGCCACAGTCCACAGAGCCCTGGAGAAGGCAGCACAACACCACAACATGAGCAGGCTGTGCTTTTCAAATGGTGTGAGGAGAGGCGAAACAGACCCAGCCAAGATATGGCAGAGACGGTCTGCGTGTGTGCGGTTGGGTGCGCACGCGTGGGTGTGTGTTTGTGTGTGTATATATGTGAGGGGGTTGAATTAGTAAATGAGTTTTCTTCTGCATCAGAGGCCAGGTTATACTACTGAACAGACTGTGCCATCTAGTGGTCTGTGTGGGAAAAAACAACATACAAGACATCAGTAGACTCCGTGCACATACAAAATTCACGCAAAGGTCGCAGAGGGCAAATGAAAAAAAACAAAACGGGCCAGCGCTCGACAAACTCCCGAAGGGGGGCGACCAAGGTCACAGACATTAGCGCTCTGCCCTCCACCGAGATGACACTTACCGGATTCATGGGCTGCCCACCCTGGTCTCCTCCGGCCCAGGCAGGGGCAGGGGAAAGGACAGGGTACTGTGGGACAGGGACAGGGTACTGTGGGACAGGGACAGGGTACTGTGGGACAGGGACAGGGTACTGTGGGGCAGGGACCGGGTACTGTGGGGCAGGGACCGGGTACTGTGGGGCAGGGACCGGGTACTGTGGGGCAGGGGCCGGGTACAGTTGGGCAGGGGCCAGGCACTGTGGGGCAAGGGGTCGGGGTCAAAGGTTAGACACTTTGGCACGCTATGCAAGAGAAGTAGATGAGAAGGCGAACCGGCTGGGGCTTGGATCCCATATGCAGGACCATGTGTGTGCTGCGCCCGCCACATGTGCTGCCACTTGTACTAAGCATGCATGGTTTAGGGGTGTGTACGCGTGTCTTTGTGTGTGTTGGGGAACATACCTGAAAGGGGGGGGCATTCTGAGGGTAGGACACGGGCATCGGGGTGTACATGATTCCTGGAGCACTTGGATATGCGTACTGCTGCCCCTGGGGAATAGGCTTTACATAGCATTACATTTAGTTGTCTACCATTTTGCCTACGTGACGAGTGAGAATGATCAAAGCAAGAAATGCACATTTTTAGTGGCGACTCTAATTTCGAAGTCTACGCTCCAAAAAAACAACTGGACCCTAAAGATGAAACGGTAGGATCATTTCAGATCAAGATTATCGTGACCAAATTCATCAAGATTATCGTGCTACTGTTCAGATGTGTTGATCATTTTCAGAAAGTACTGATGCAATGAAATAATTGAATAATATTAAGTTTTAACATAAAAACACATCAAAGCAGTATTATGAACTTTTTTTTTGCATAAACATTAAAATATTGCAATGCAATTTGACACAAACAGGTAGATATCTTGAGAACCTAATGTATAAGTTGACACTTCAACCTCCGATTGAAAGTTCAGGGCAAATACAATTGAATGACACCAAGCCCAATATTAGCAATTGCACAATAAGATGGTGATGAAGAACATGTGTTCTGATTGAAGGCAATTTATCCATTTCCGTTGAAACCCTTTCTTAGCCACAACTGACCTCTGAAGAATAAGTCCCACCTTCAAGGCTCTGGTACCATCGGTCAAATGTCTATGGGAAATAACATGGGTTTTTTGAATGATCATACATAACAAATTCTCTAGGAAGGTATTCCATCAACCAAGCTAAAGTCTGGCTTATTTCGCTTAGCCTCGCTACTTCAAGCTAGAGTTGCGTTCCATCAACGCGACTTAAGGGAATCTCCGCTAAGTAACCATGGCCATTTATCAGACTAAATTAACCTGGGTCGGTACCAGGCTAACTGTCAGGCTTACTTGAGCGGTGTTTCAGAGAAGTCCCATCTGTCGGAAACAAGTCAGAAGGTTCCGCCTAGCCTAGTCCTCAAGATTTTGTCATAAATGTACCATGTGTCCATCTATTATCATGGATATTTTCTCAACACATTTTCAGACAAATTTATGTATTCTATCAAAATTGTGAACCAGCAGTTAGGAAAGTGGTCTAGCATCTGCCCTGTAGTACGGGCGACACGAGTTCGCGTCCTGGGCACGTCATTAAATTCTTGCCGTTGGCTTATATTTTCTAAATTCCTTTATATCAGAGAAATTAGGCCTAATAATTGACCTTTTATATAATAAATACAGTATGTCTTACCATATCCCTAGAACCCAAATATAACTTGCAAAAACCCATGGTAAAGTTAATGTTAATATTACTGATAAGCCTTTGTCACAATAACAAAGACACTGCTGCAGCGCAAATTGCAGCCACATAAATTCCATTCAGGTGAGTTTCACGGCAGGCAGCCTAAAAAAATATTTTGGTCGGTAGATTTAGAATATTCAAATAAATGGAAAAAAAATTGGAATGCAACTTTTTCTTCTCCAGTAATCCTTTCTAATGACTAATTAGGTAGGGGTTGAACCCCGGACGACCGGGTGCAAGACATTACCTCGAGATTATCTCCCGGATGACAAATCTGCAGTCAATATTACATTTAAATGTTACACTTAATACTACTTATTCAATCAAAAGATCGGCGATTTTATCGTCAGGCGGCCTCCCTGTTTTTAGCAATGATAAACGGTGTTCCCTCTTTGAGGTATTACATGCTTGTACTCCTCATAGACCTCCACAAGCAGCTCCTGTTCGCCGCTGGAAAAGATCCTGCTCGGTCCTTTTCGGACATTTGATCCATGATTCGGCATTCACGGTTCTGGGCTGGTTACATATCTCGTGAACGTGCGTAATCCACGATAACGTAAGCCTGGCTTGAACTAACCTGGCCAAGGCGCAGCTGAACTGGGTTGATGGAACGGCTTTAGCCTCAAGCGGAAGTTGGCGCTAGTTCTAACCGGGCTTAATCAACTATGCGCCACTTTCGTTCGCGACTTTGATGGAATACACCCTAGGTGGCGAACAAGTAAAAGCTGCTCACGTTTTGAACTACACTCTTTCCATCTAGATTCCACTTGGGTTTTGGATCGTCGGTGCTGTAAGTAGTAAACGATTATAAATGCTACTTTAACGGCACCAACAATCCAAAACCCAAGTGGAATCGAGATGGAAAGAGTGTTTCGTTCAAATCGTGAGGAGCTTTTCCTTCTTCGCCACCTTTAGTTTGTTATGTACGATCCTTCACAAAAAAACAAAAAAAAAACATGTCTATTCCCATAGACATTTAACGGATTGAACCAGGACCCTCAGAGACGAGACTTATTCTTCATTGGTCTATACATTGATTGTGAACACCATGTTTCGTTACCAAATAAATATAAATTGCATGTTCAGTTACAAAACAGTGTTTACATCCTTTCTTTTTCTTAAGTGAACCAGTGGTTTAGAGCTTGGATTACCTGCAGATAGGGGTTAACACCACCCGTCCATGACCGGACATTGAACACCACGGTTCCCAGAGATGAACAGTTGGTACAGAGCACGTAGGGCATGAGGTTGGGGTTTGCCAAGTCGTTTGGATCATTGAAATGATTCATAATGGGGTCTTGACGGAACGAGACAACAAGTGGAGGTAGAAACAAGGTTATTTTTCTACCCCAATGTAGTTTTTCCAAAATTGCTCTAAGGTAAATGCTTCAGTTGTAATAAAATGTTTTACTTGTGTAAGTACGAGAGCTCCTATCCTTCATGATCGCAGGACCCAGCTTCAGCTTCCTCCCTTTGAAAGAGACCTGTTGCTATAGTACATAGCATACAAAGGGGACAGATGGGTGTCACTGCGTCACAGGAGGACAGAAATACATATTTGGCCTATAGAATCATCATCCTCACCTCGATAATTGTCTGGATTTCTACCTCTTCGCTGAAGTACACAAACCCATACCTTAGAAAACAAAAAAAAATGTTATCACTTTACATAAAATATGCAAATTAACTAAAAAAGACCAGATGTAATTTGCCACGTTTTTGGTTAAACACAGTCTTAAAATGGGCGGCTGGCAAGCAATTTACATCCATTATATTCCAAGACCGTTAAGCATTTCTCATAGCTGTATCTTAATCCGTCCAACCCGGGTAAGTGCATATAACCTGCCCTGGCAAGGAAGGTTTGTCCAATAGTGGCCACAAACAAATCTACAAGTTTAGATTCTGTGTTTACAAACCACTGCACATGCTCAGAGTTTTGTAGATTGGCGCGCGCGCAGCACACACACACACGAGAGCTGAGTGTTGCGAATGCTCAGGCTCTGTTTTGGTTAAAAAACACTCACTGTTAAAGCTACCCTCAGGAATTTTTTCATCTCTTTCACCCAAAAATAAGAATTATCGCAATGCTATAACATAGCCACTATCTTTCTTTTTATATAATTCTTACTCCATGAATGCCCATTAACCAGGTTATTTCATTCCCAGAAATGTGTAAACAAGGAATTGAGACCCGTAGATTTATTCGTTTGACGGCACTATGCAAGTAAACGATCTAGCCAGGGCCGTTCATATGCAATTAAGTGTTGGACAATACAGCTATGGGACATGCTCAAAGATCGTTTGGAATAAAAGGGATGTCAGTGGACCACCAAAAGCCAGATTTCAGAAAGCGCCTATGCTGCAGGAGGAGGACAGTGGAAAAAAAGTCATGGCTGATTGGCTGACATCTCAGCCTGGACATCTCAGCTGACATCTCAGCCTGGACAATGTCAACAATGTACCTGGGGTAGGGCTGGGCGATAAAAAGATAGCGATATGTATCGCGATAGACACGTAATCAATAATAGAAAATGTGTTCGATAGAACGTTTCGATATTATTTTTATTCCTCGTAAGATACCGGAGAAAAAAGTCTACTTCTAGCAAGGTTGGTTGCACAAACAAAGGCACTCGTCCTCTGCAACGTATGGAGTGACACGCTAATAGCCAAACATGTAATAGTATCAAGTTTGGTTGCACCATCTCGTTGTCTCGTGTTCACAGAAAAAGCGTGCTGTGAGATGTGAAAGAGAGTACCGCAACGAGCGAGGAAATTGTCGATAAAAATCGAAATTTCAGCAGTTCTTTGGATTTTACAAGTCAGACTAATGTCATCTGTAAATTATACAAGACGGTAGTCCCCACCAAGACTGGGAATACAACAAACTTATTTTACCACCTTACCCGCTCTCACCCTTTGGAGCACAGCCGTATCAAAAAACAGCCAACAACATCTGCAAATGCAACGCCGCAAAAGCAGCAGCAGACCACCATGGAGAGGTACTCGGCATCAGTGCTCTATGACAAAGCATCCAAACGCTACAAAGACATAACCCAGGCAGTGGCATATCACATAGCTAAGGATAGGCTTCCGCTCAGGTTATAAAAGATGAAGATGTCACTTGAAGATGCTGTAGGCTATTTAGTGTTTTTAAATGGTTTAATCACTTGAAACAAGGTTGCTGATAATATTGCTAGGGAAATAGTCAGTGATAAAAGTAAGAAGTGTGTGTGTGTGTGTGTGTGTGTGTGTGTGTGTGTGTGTGTGTGTGTGTGTGTGTGTGTGTGTGTGTGTGTGTGTGTGTGAGTAAAATTCAGTTAGTTTTATATCAGGGAAGCACGATGAGGGGAGGGCTAGAGAATAGTGTGTGTGTGTGTGTGTGTGTGTGTGTGTGTGTGTGTGTGTGTGTGTGTGTGTGTGTGTGTGTGTGTGTGTGTGTGTGTGTGTGTGTGTGTGTGTGTGTGTGTGTATGCGCGCGCGCGCGGGTGTGTGTGCGGGTGTGTGAAACTGACAGCAAAGCACCGTCTGAGAGAAAACTGTCTGGCAATAATGGCTGTTTAACTAGGGAACAATTTATTTATTTAAATTTCCAGTTGGAAAAGATTAACAGTTCAGGAAAAGTTTAGGGAGCCATTTATTTGTTTAAATTGTGCTATGTTGCAAATCTGATAAGCTGTTGTGTTTATTAAACATATTTTTAAAGGCAAATGAAGTTAAGTGTTGGAGTTTGTATTCAAAATGTTGACGGCAATATTTTCCCTTTTTCCATAAATTAATATTGGCTCCAAATATCGGTTATCGGCCCCCTTGACTACTAATAATCGGTATCGGCCCTGAAAAAAACCATATCGGTCTATCTCTAGTGAGTACCATTGTCATTTTGATGGTACTCATCCATGTTGGTTCATGTATTGATTTTATTAGCCAATACATTAAGATGATGTAATTATTATTAAGATGATATAATTATTGTTATATTATTGATAGTTTTTATTATTACCCATGAAAGCAGCTTTACACTGACTTACTGACTCACTCAACCTCATCTATTATCGGTAATATATGCTGTCATTGTTTTTCTTCAGGTGCCGCAGGACAGGACAAAAGAGTGGACAGGGCTGTAGGTGTTTGCAAGAAAGTGCTCTCTGCCTTTTCTTACTCATGGAAGAAAAAGAGTGCGCTCTCCAAAGCACAGCAACGTCTCAATCTTCCCCCACACCAGCTGATCAGAGTCACTAACCAGGTGGGGCTCGAGACAAAAGAGGGCACGGGTCCTAGAGCAACAAAAGGCCATCATTGACGTTCCGTCTTCTGATTAAAACAACAGGTACCTGATCCTAACGTGGCAGGACATTGAGATCCTTGAGTCCATGAATGGGGCCTTAACTCCTCTCCCGGAGTTCACAGACTCCCTTTCTGGGGAGTCATATGTGACAGTGTCTTATGTGAAGCCTGTGCTCCACCTGTACCGCACCAATTTGCTTAAAGTAAACGAGGAAGACACTCAGCTCACAAAAGAGATGAAAACCAAAATAATGACCCATCTTGATGAGAAGTATGCTGGCCGTGACAGACGATCTCCTTGACATGGCTACCTTAATGGACCTCAGGTTTAAAGTCCAATACATTAAACCAGAGAAGGTAAGGGCCGTTAAAATGAGAGCAGTGTCTGAGGGAGTGAATGAAGGCCAGTCACAGGCAGGGGCTTCTGAGGGAGCAGCAGATCAAGGTGCAGAAGGAGGAGCTGCGGCTGCCACTGAACCAACTCTACCACTGGGCGTGAAGAAGCAACGCAAGTCATTGGGGAGCTTCTTCAAAAAGCAGAGTCAAGAAGAAGACGACTTGCCTCTCACTGAAGAACAAAAAGTGGAGAGTGAGCTAGAAAGGTACCTGATGTTCCCTGATGCAGACAGTGAGTCTGCACCCCTGGACTGATGGAGGCTCCAAGGACACAACTTCCCAAGATTGTCTCAGCTGGCAAAACAGTACTTATTCATCCCAGCCACCAGTAGCCCCACAGAAAGAATTTTTAGTACTGGGGGTAATATTGTTAAATGCACCAGGGCAGCTTTAAAACCAGAGAAGGTCAACCAGCTGGTGTTCCTAGCACAAAACCTTGAGTGAAATATACTTATATACAATAGTTCAGATGTTATAGATGTAAAGGTTAAGTCTACCTCAGTTATACTTGAATTTCTTCTATGTTTAAAACACTGCAAATATTTAAAAAATAAATGTTTTTTTGCACTAAACTTGCAGTAAAAAAAAAGTATACGTAGACAGTTCTTCTCGGGTCTCAGGTTTCTATACGTTTACATTTTACACTTTGAATATGTTTTTGTAACACTTTATTTTTGTTAAGCATTATTGATAATTGTTAAGTTTTCATTGTGATGGTATTTATTTGAGTGTTTTCCATGGCTGTGTTGTTGACATTCATTTCAATTGTCTGCCTACAACCAGAGTAAGGTTAAGATTAAAATTAAAAAGAATAAAAAAATAGTATACTTTTCTCCTGGTCCTTTTAAATAGGTCATATAAATTATCGATAATCAATGTCGACCGATATGAAACACTTATCATGAGTTTTCAGCCATATCCCCAGCCCTAAACTGGGGTCATAAAAAAATGCCTAAATCCATGAACAATAACACCAACATACCCTTTGCAGATTCCTCCTCGATAGGTGATGATTTTCACGTCTGTTATGGTACCAAACTTGGAAAAAAAGTCCCTGATTTCTCGCTCCTCCACCTGAAGACATCACACACAAATAAATAGAATATCCGTTTTTGTCCATACATGATAAAGAAAAAAGGTAAAAAATAAAATAAAATAAAAAGATTTCAACTGCGAAACGCACCTTGACGTCAATGCCACCGACAAACAGTGTGTTCGGTGTCAGCTTTCCTTGTGGTAGGACGAAGCCATTTGAAAGCATGCCAGGCGACGTCTGGGAATCGTCCTGTGATTCCAGTGGAACCTGTGGTTCCAGTGGCTCTTGTGGTTCCAGTGGAACCTGTGGTTCCAGTGGAACCTGTGGTTCCAGTGGAACCTGCGGTTCCTGTGGAACCTTTAGTTCAAGTGTTTTGTCGAGCTCCTGAAGAAGAGAATAATGTCATCACGTGGCGAAGAACCGAGAAATTGAGGCCTTCTCTTTGTTAGCGACCTTCATATAACATTATGTCGGTGAAGTAAAGTTAACGTGGCAAAAATTCGCAGACCGTGAAGCAACATGTTTTGAAAATTTCCCATTTAGGTCGAAACAAACTAATTCGCCACGACAATGCACCTGTTTGTAACGGCGATCAGAAGATCCACCACCCCTCCCCCACCCAATGTCACTGTAGCGATCGCCATAAACTGCAACATGATGGATCGTTTATATTGCACAAACAACGCATTTATCATCAAGGCTTGTGGTGTTTAGAATAGTTTAGTTTCAATGAGAGACGAATAGAGACTATTAAAGTAGCGCTAGCTACACAGCAAAGTTCGGGAAATTTGGCGCCCACGAGGCAGACAGTGCGCCATTTTACTCGTCGTGAAATACCATGCAATAACCAATTGAACAACACATCAAACTACATGGTCACTTAGTTGATCAAGTCGGATGATTAGAGAACACTCACCATATTAAAACAATTAAAACGATCGGCACAGAAAACGACCTATCGAAGTATTCTTCACGACTAAAAAATGTCTCTCGTTAGCGTCCAACACAAAAAATTTAAGAACACGCCCATCCCGGGACGTAGGTCGCACGTCAAGTCGTCTCGATTATAGATGAAACACCCAAATAGCTTAGAACCGTTAACCCTTTAACGCCTAGGCCTCAAAAGTCCGCCTGGATTTTCTTTGCTTATTTTGACTATAAAAAGGTCAGAAAATGTCCTGTGAGTAATTGCTTTTGCCAATTTTTTCAGAATACCTGGAACTTTCAATATATGGCAGTTATTAACAATTCACTGCATGTTATAAGAGTGAAATAACATTTTCAAATGAAGAAAAACACAAAAACTGGTTTAGATTTTAGAGTTTTAGTGAAGCAAAAAACTGCAATTTAACATGAATAACAGTTTTTGCAAGTTAATTTGAATGTTTGAAGAGTATACAACAATTTACAATAAAAAAAAATGTATTCTTGGTCTCTTAAATTAAAAAAAAAACAGGCCATATTATGGGAACTATATACAGGCGGTTTTTGGCTAATTCCCCACAATTTTAATTTAGAGGCCTTGATGGTACTCCCAGTGACAGTTCCTGTCTGGCTGCAGACACAGGCCCACCTTACAGTCCTCACACTACCAGGCAGTGCTCCTCTGGCAGCGCCATCACCCCAAGCTGGCTCTCTGAGCTTTAGTCTGTTCGCTGGTTGTAGGAACAGGCAGATGTTTATAACTCGTCTTCTGAGGGCCATTTCTCATGTCAAATCGAAGGACGTGGGCAGAAAGCTCCTCCTGGAAGCGTTGACGGGTCATTGGTCTCTCCTGCTGCAGGCTGGCACACTCCTTGTGTATGATGAAGGAGTTGGACACAGCAATGCCCACAAGATGCTGGAAAACGGTGGTGGACCATCTCCTTGTTTCCGGTGGACTGAATTTGTACCAATCATCTGGTCCGAGGTGTCCACTCCCCCCCCCCCCCCCCCCCCCCCCATGTACCTGTTGTACTCCGTTACCGACCCCTCTTGTGTCCAGCCACTTCACGAACAGAAGATCCCTGTCCCTGATCAACCGGATACTGCCTCGTGGAGATTTCTTTGTAAGGGCATTTTCTTGTACGGTTGGGACACCAACTCGTCCTTGGCCGTGTAAGAAGAAGATGATTACTTTATTGTAATTGCATACATTGAAACAAAATGCATTCTCTGTACTTGATCCATCATATATAGGACACACATTACTAGGAGCAGATTGCACATTACCTGTATGTCCCACAAGCTCTGAATCCCTGCTGGCTCAGGTGTCGGTAGAGGAGGGGACTGGTGTAAAGGTTGTCTGTGTAGAAAATATACCCAGACCCCAGGATCCCTCACTTTGTTGGCTTGGCCTTCATGTACTGTTTGATACTGAGCCTGGCCTTGGTCCCAACCATCCTCTCATTAACTGCAAGGGGCTGTCTTGGTAGATAGCCTTGCAGTTTAGTTGAAGCATTTCCATCAGAGGTCTGACACGATGGAGGTAGTCATAATCGTCGTGGCCTTTTCCTTATTCTTCATTTTCTTCACTTCAGTCGCTCATCTTCGGCAGGTCCAAAACTGACATGTACAGCAACATTCCTATGAATTTCTTCATTTCCTCTGGAGTAATTTCTGTCCAGAGGAACTTTTTCCCTTTCTCCAGGTTTTTGGCCGCATAATGGTTTGTGTTTTCACACAGGAGTTGGAAATCCGCAGCATCAAAAAAGTGGCGAAAGATATCACCTGGTGAGGGGTTTCCCGCATTGAGAGGGGGTTGTACACCTGGGGTGCTTTTGGGGTTGAATCTCAGTGGTTGAGGGACTCCATCACCAGGCTCTGCCTCAGTCTTCCATCTTAGCCGTTGTGATGAGCGGCTTCGGGCTCGAACAGCATCCCCATTGCTCCCCACTCTAGGTCCCTCAAGGACTCTGGTGGACTCCTCCTCCACCACACTGTAAAATATAAACAAGGCATCATTCACTGTACAAACATATACATAGAAACAAGACTTGGTAAAGTTACACTATTCTAAATAAGTCATCAAACTAACAAAGAATACGCACATTTATGTTTTACGCATAAGCATCACACTGGAGTGAGCTCTTCCTGGGGTTGAACTAGGGGTACCTGACCCAGTAGCCTGAAAACTACCTTATATATCTTACATGTTATATATATTATACCATACTGTTGTTAATCCATTAGTAACAGTTTGATCTAGAGATAGATCAGTCATTGTCACAAAAATATCCCCAAACAGTACATGTACATCATCTTTCTTCGCAAGAAGTTGCTCCTCCTTCGATCTCAAATCCAACTGTAAACCTCGATGGTGGTCTTATCACTCGGGAGCTGACATAATGATTGGAAATGCTGTTCACTGCTGTTTTTTCCATGGACCTATTGGTTTATTCACTGTTTATCCGCTCTGTTTATTTGTCCGCTCTGTTGTCTCTGTGTTTTCCGGCTTTTCGCGGCTTCAGGGGGAGGTGGGAGTGAAATTACCTTAATAACACCAGATTGGCTGTAAAGCGCAACCTCTCCGCTTTCAGAAACCGTCGACATTTTTCCGTCTAAAATTCGCATGCGCAAACGTGTCGCCGGCGACACGTTCGTTCGGAGCTAAATGTTTTGGTCAACCGAAAGGATTGAGGGAAATCAGATTATTGATTTGACGATAGTAGGCCGATAGGCAATACAAGGCGCTGTACACAAATCATTCTTTGATTTTCACATGATTTAATTTTTTTATCATTAACGTTAAATAATTTGCATTTATTCGTGCTAGCTTCCAGGTATGCAAATGATCTTAATGTGTTTCTATATAATATAGCCTAATAAGATTATAGTCTGTATAATGCCACAAACGCCAAACATCGTCACTAGGTGGCGATCGTGAGGTACAAGCGTCACTTGTTCCTTCAAGAATTCAAGCGTGTTGGATCTGCAGAGCCATTTATTTAAATAGCTCCGTGTACCTGTGGTGGATTAATAAAACAGAGGCTAGAACATGCCTTAAATGGATAACGTCGCCTTTCGCACACACTCACATGCATTCAGACACTGACAGTGGTTTTAGATGAGTCACGACTCGTGAGTCAAATAAGGACATGAAGTCTTTTTTTTCACTCAAGCTGGTTTATGAATGTAAAATTATCAGCTATGGCATTAGGCCTATAACCAATGGATCATGGGCCATCCCTGAACCTGATTGATCTTAGAATGGATCGTATAGGCCAAGCAAGCCTTACACAATCCTATTATAAATACTACTACCCCTTCTAACATTATCATTCAATAATAATGAAATGTGGATCGGCTACACAGAATGAAGAATAATGATTAAAAAAGATCAAAGGATTGGATAAATCAAACAGCATTAGGCCTACATGCTGTAGACACTAAATCACTGCATGCGATAAGTGACTCGGGCTAAATTTCCTTAATATATTGTAGCCTGACCTGTCAATGGCTGGACTACCCTGTCTTTCATTTCCCTTCCTTCCCCACAATTCCTCTTCTTCTTTTTCCTTTACTATCTCCTCTCCTCCCTCTTTCTTCGCTTTCCTTTCCTCGTTCGCTTCCTTATCCTCCTATCCTATCCTCACCCTGGCCTTCTGTTACAGGCTAAACATGCTATCATCAGCAGTATTTATACAGGTTAACCATCCAGCCCTCCTCCGCATCCCAGCAAAGCTCTTCTTAACGTCTCTAATAGCTGCTGTCTGCTGACTTACATAACTGATGTTGTTTCAGTGTCTATTTCCAGACGATGTTTTCAGTGTACATTTGTATAATTATACGTTTCAACGCAACATAGTCTCTTAACCTATTCGCTCACTGGCTGGAGAATGTGAAAAGCACTGGTGGGCAATGTTGAAAAAATATTTACAAATGTGTTAAATCTTCCGGCACACGAAAAAGATAAAATATTGACCTAAATATGGCCCGCCTATTCTAAATCCAATATTCCTGCTTTACCTAATGTCACTTTTCTAGTATTTTTATTCTTTATTTTTTTTACAAAAGCACGTCAATTTACCACTGACATGTAGGCCTAGAAAAACGAATTAGCCTCCTTGTCATTTAAGTATAACGACATCTTCCCATATAGGGTCTAAAATAAGTTTTCGGAGGATTTTATGGATGTCCTTATAGCCGAATGCGCTGTGGGTTAACACTATAAAACCAGCATTTAAAAAAAATATATTATATTATTACACGAAAACGATATTCGTGTAGACAGTTTTCGTGTAGGTATTCAAACATGGGCTGCAAACTGACAGCCATGTGTTCAGTGGACGGGGGATAGGGGGGATTTTTAAGGAAAAATAAGGGGGGCAACGTGACAACCCGAAGCGAAGGCGTATTTCAATCTGCTGAACGCAAGCGCACATCAACTGTGGCTGTCAGGCTCTCCCTCCCGCTGATGTGGTGCTGACTACAACACGCTCTAAACACGCACTCTGGGGTCGCTCTCCTACAGCTCTCCAAGACTCATCGTATCGGGACTCAGAGGATGGAAAATACTGGATAGAACGAGAAAGTTTGAGTGTTTCAACATTATTTACAGAAGGACTGAGTCGATCAGGAGAGAAACCATTAGGATGGCTGCGCACATCAGCACGTCAGGCAGCCGATTGAACACCAAACTAAAATAAATAAAAAGTAACAAATCCTCAATGGCTGAATTTGGAAAGAAAAACGCAGCGAATCCACCGGTTGCTGGTTGGAAATCCGCGCCAGGAAACGGAATTAAACTGGACAGGCACAGAGAAGAAAGGGTGTCGAACGGAAACTGTACTACTATGTCAGAGAGCCCGAAAAGGAACCAAAATGACTCCAACAAACACGCGTCGCCGTCGTCGACCGACAGGCAGGGACTGGATGCCTCAGAAGACATCCCGCGACGGAGTAGTCTCATTAAGGTACCGCTAACGCTCGATCACTCCGGCTCTGGAAGGCGTGGAGCCCATGCATTTTTTTTCTCTGGGGAGAAGAGAAGAGAGGGTGGGGGGGGTGGTGCTGTACAGGGATGGTTCTGTAGCTGACGGATAAAGAAAACAATTGACACATTGTACATTGACAGACATACCAACACATTTACAGTAAAACACACACACACACACACACACACACACACACACACACACACACACACACACACACACACACACCACACACACACACACCACAACACACACACACACCACACACACACACACACACACTCTCTCTCTCTCTCTCTCTATCTTCTCTCTCTCTCTCTCTTTCTCTCTTTTCTCTCACTCTCTCTCTCTCTCTCTCTCTCTCTCTCTCTCTCTCTCTCTCTCTCTCTCTCTCTCTCTCTCTCTCTCTCTCTCTCTCTGTCACACACAGTGGGACAGGAGAAGCATCCGTATACAGCCTTTTTAGATCCATCAACAGGTATCCTTGTTGTAAGCGAATTGTATATGTTGTGCCTTGTCATACATAGTTAATAAGCTAAGCACAAACCCCTGTCTGGCTTCTGATGGTTTCTGCAGCTGCTGCACAGACATGATTATGTGAGCATGTAACCGGCTTTTATCTGTCTCCGATTGGTCCACACAGAAGTCAAGACAGGAAGCCGACCACTTTGTCAATTTCCTCAGTCGGTGTTGAAACATTGCTACTGAGTCATTGAAACATGGCTAGCAGCAGTAACACTTTGAAGGAGCCCTTAAGAACTAACATTTTTAAGTAGGACTATGCAAGATACATCTGAACAGACCCCTCCATGGATTTAGAAAACTATAAATTTAAACAAAAATCAGACTTTTTGGGTAGCCTACTAGTTATCTGTTCATTGACCATTGATTCCCCATTTTCTTTTCTGGAGTGACCCCTCAAACCTAGCCTGACATCCCCAGACCAATTTGCAAAAGTGTATTAGTCTGTAATCTCTGTAACCTCTCAATTTATTCTCTATTCCCAAGGGGTGTTATAAGCGGGCACAGACCAAAATGCCTCTGGACGCAATAGGATAGACTACTCTCCTATACAGTCATCGTATTAAAGCCGCTCCGTATTAAAGGAATAGTTGTGATTGGTCCGACATGGGCCAGGTCTGCTGGAAATCTGTCTGACGGGAGGGGGTCAGACCCGGTAGCCAGAGCAAATAAAACAGAAGCTTGCAGATTTGTCTGGTTCCCAGTCTACTTTGATCCTATAGAATACCCCCATCACACGCTGATAGAGAGAGAGAGAGAGAGAGAGAGAGAGAGAGAGAGAGAGAGAGAGGAGAGAGAGAGAGAGAGAGAGAGAGAGAGAGAGAGAGGGAGAGAGAGAGAGAGAGAGAGAGAGAGAGAGAGAGAGAGGAGAGAGAGGTGAGAGGGAGAGACGGAGAGAGAGAGAGGGGAAGAGAGAGAGAGGAGAGAGAGAGAGGTAGAGAGAGGTGAGAGGAGAGGGAGAGAGAGAGAGAGAGAGAGAGAGAGAGAGGGAGAGAGATAGAGATAGAGAGGTGGAGGAGAGAGCAGAGAGAGAGAGAGAATGAAAAAGAGGAGAGAGAGCAGAGAGATGGAGAGAGACGGAGAAAGAG